>CAHIKZ030001680.1:1230000-1235000 GCA_903632075.3 Acanthosepion pharaonis
TGCCATAGTCATTTACTCAGTACTAATTATATATAATAAATGTCTGGTATATGCATGCGTACATAATATGCTGTACTAAAGGATCTCTTCGATACTTTTTACAATGGAGGGTGTGATTTACAAAAGGACTTTTTTTTGCTTCTACCTGGGGTAATAGCTCTCACCCCCTCAATATTATAGATCTATACTATTTATCACATGGGCCCGTGGCCGAGTATTTATTATGTTAGAAGCCATAAAACCCGGGTTCGAATCTATCTATGGTCGATTTGTCAAGGCAAGACATCCTGATAATATCTGTTGAAACACTTGTTCTCGTATGATCACTGGAATTAAGCAACGTCGAGTCTGGTCAGTACGTAGATGGGGGACCATTTAGAAATACCAGGTGTTATAAGATCGGTTGTGCAGGTAGTGTAATTTATAAAGGCTCGGAATTGGAAATCGGACAGTAGAGTTTCAGTTCCAGTCGGGTTCGTTACAGTCACTTACGCGCAAATATCCTTGAGAAAGATATAAATCAACTACTTCTCCCCTCCAGCTATGGGTTAAATATTATAACCTGTATCAGTAAATCATTATTATCTCCAAAAAATTCTTACAACCTAAAAATTTGTTTTAGCATTAAATAAACTGCAAATGGCTAGTAATCCGTAAAAAAATCATTCAATTAAAAACATTCTGATAATATCGTCTTGGGGAGACGATCCCAACTTGCGGGGATGTTGGGAAATGCCTGAAAACCATAGCAGGTGTTGACCCAAGCCTTATATCTGAAACTGGGTAGAAGAAACTGTTCGGAAGTTGTCGTTATTTCCGCTAGCACGAAGTCACAAGTCATCATGGCCGAGGACTTGAGCTTAATGACCTTTGTTCAACTGATCGAGATTATGCACTCTCTTCCAGAAACTGTAACCAACGCGTCTACTCGACATAATCGCATTGTAAACCACAAGAAACGCAAATGACGTCTACAGAAGGAATTTACTCTAGGCGAAATAGTATGGTAAATTGGGCTCTTTTTGGTATGGAAGGGTAAGCAATCTGGGATAAGAACAACACCGAATTCAAAGCCATAGAGAAGGTAACGGGAAACCACTCCGTTGCTTTTTCCCAACATTCACGACAGTTCAAAATCTACCAAAACCTACGGATTACTTTTTTTTTTAAGACGTTCAAAATGAAGAGCAAATAACTTACTAGTTATTCAATCCCACCTTACTAATGTTGACGGAATAGTTTGTTAAGTCTTTGCTTTTATTATAGTTTTAACATATGACTTTACATAAATAAATCAAATGTGAAGGGGAGATAACTCTCACTAGACAGTTAAGTAAATTACAATGAAAAAGCCTCTGTGGTGTGTTATGTAGTAAGATTTAATTATTATACTGTATATTAATCTCCCCACAATTTTTTTCTGTTTTTATTTGTTATCGTGTAGCTGAGATTAAAAAAAATGAGAAACGTTAATGCAACAAGTAGAAGATTATGAAACTTTATTTGACTAATTCAGCTTCAGGGCTGAAAACGTTTTATGGTGGATGATTACAAGCGAGAGGGGAGATGTGATGGGCTTATTTTATTACCACAGTCAATATTTTCAGATATTTTTTTACACTTTATATTTCCCCTGACAATAAATGTTACAATTCGAATGAACCATTTTCTGATTTGTTTTATTTCATTAATAATAATTTCGTTTTGTATTCTTTTAACTTATCTTCCGTTGCTGCTGCGTTTAGGAGGACGACAATGCCATGTGTACAGCCAATTCTTCGTGCCAGATGTCGATCTGTGATGGTGACCAGGTGTTTGATTCTCAGATGCCTACTTGCCAATGTCAGGAAGGAACTAAATGTCCCATAGACAAGGGCACAGTTCCTGAGCAGACCGTTATCAGACATATTGGAACGAAACGTAGGTCAAACATTTCTTATTTTTCTCTCTTGTTTTCTTCATTGTCACAATTTTCTCCTCCTCCTCCTCCTCATGATCATCATCATCATCATCATCTTACTCCTTCTCCTTCTCTTCATCATCTTTTTACTCTTACTCCTGCTCCACCTCCTACTCCTCGTTATCATCATCCTCATCATGATCTTACTACTCCTACTCATCATCATGGCCATCATCATCCTTACTCTTAACTCTCCTCCTCCTTATCATCGTACTCCTCCTCCGCCTCATCGTCATCATCATCTTACTCCTCCTCGTCATCATCATCTTCATCATCATGAGCTTACTACTCCTCATCATCAACTTCATCATTCTTACTCTTACTCCTCCTCATCATCATCATAGTACTCCTTCACATCATCATCACCACCACCACCACCACCACCACCACCACCACCACCACCACCACCACCATCATCATTATCTTACTCTAACTCCGCCTCCTCTTCATCATCACCACCACCATCATCATTAGCATCATTATCTTACTCTTACTCCTCCTCCCTTTCCTCCCCATTAATATCATCTTACTCTTAATTCTCCCCATCATCATCTTACTACTTTTCCTCCTCATCATCATTATCATAATCATCGGTAGCACTTATGGGAAGGTAGCGAAACGGTTATCAGAGCGGTCAAATGTAATAGGCGAGTCGAGATAAAATTCTGACCGAGCCTGTTGCGTTCTAGGATGGACATAGCACTTAAAACAAAGAAAACAATATTAGATTTTTAGCCTTGGGTGGTAGACGGCTTAGTAGAAGTACTACCCTAAATTTAAAACAACGGAGAAGGCAAACGCATTTTCACAAGTCGTCATCGCAATTCACAGATAATAAAGAAAAAGTAAGTTGCAGAGAGACATCATCGCCAACATCTAGAATGGATATGGCATTTTTGCTTGTATGTTTGTTGTTTTTTTTTAAATAAAAAAAAGGAAATGTTTATACTTGGGTGATAGTCAGTCTTGGTGAAAAGGCATTTCTGAATTCAGAAGCGTGGAGAAAGCAACTGAAACTACTTTACTTCCCCAAGAAGTCATTGCAGTTCTAAGAAAATAAAGAAAAGGGAAACTGTGGACATGGCATATAGAAAAAGATTAGACTCTTTTGCCTCGAGTGATGGTCAGTCTAGAAGGAAAACTCTGAAATCAAAACAGTGGAGAAGGCAACGGGAAACAAATCTACACTCTTTCCCAAGAAATTATAACAATCTGTAGATGATAAGAAAAAACGAATGGAGATGGCATTTAAAAAAAAAAATTAAAAAAATAACCTTGGGTGGTATCAATGTAGAAGGACATTTGTGAAATCAAAAACAAAAAGGAGACAATGGGAAACAAGTCGAACTTTTTTAAGAAGCCATGGAGATGCATGGTTAATAAAGAAAAGGATTCTGTAGAGAACCATTATCACCCACTTCCTGAAGAAACATGGAATTAAAAATGGTATTTTGTTGATTATGATAATGTAATAACTGCTGTGGATATTGTATAGAAGTTTGAAAATCTTTTTTAAAATTTTATAAATCGGTGTCAAACGAGTTTATAATTATTCTCATCTTGACATCAATTCATCTCACGGTTTATAGATTCCCTGATTACTAGAGCTACAAGGAAGTTGTGGAGAGTCATGATCGCTTATATCCTGAAAGGATACGGCACATAAAGAAGAACAGTGTTTTCTAAGTATTGTGAAGATTGTCATGTTTTTGCAACTGACATTCAGAAAAAAATGCTTCGTATAAATTGTGCATCTATAAATAAAAAAAAACATTCGACTGTATTAATTGGTCAGTAATTTTTGATTTCATATTTAATTCTTTAAGAATCTTTAAGCTTTATCTTCTATTTATTATATCACCCCAAGCAAGGCGATAAGACCACTAAAAAGTTAGAGGTCACTGGGAGTGGAAGAGAATGAGAAGACATTATTGAAGAGAAAAGACAATAAAAGAAAAAGTTTCAGAAAGACAGAAGATGGCGATTGGCGTTGTATTTAAATTTTTGAAAATTGTAGGGAAAGAAGAAATCGGAAAAGAGTTCTATTTATGAAAAGCGCGAGAAAAGAAACTATTAGATTAGAACTTACAGTTACGTCTAGCTAATTCAACAATAAAACGATGAGGCCTAATAGCTAATCTAGTAATACACTTAAATTCATGCAATCGAGGTACCAAGGAGGAGAACTCAACTTCCATGAAAACATTTATTCCCTATAAAGAGAGAAGCTTTATAGAAGTTTTTTTTTTTAACAGCGGACGCGTACATGCTACGGAAATATTTATTTTCTATAAACAAGAAGCCACATCAATGTGGTGGATAAGTGGCTAAAGTCGAGATGCCAGGTTAGGATTGATAATATTACGGACCTTTTTCGTACAATTATGGAATTCATTTTATTCTCAGTGTTTGAAGTCTCTGGTAATCGTTTCCCATGCTGGTGCTACCATAGATTCTTATTTTCTTAAAGAATTGTATAATTTTTAACTTTTATCTTTTTCATATTCAGAAACGTTTTCCAAAATGTCTTATTTTGAAACCTAAATTTTGCTTATCACAACCAAAATATTTTTTATCACCGTCATTGAAATGTAGCTTGTGTTATGCCAGATGCTAATAAATAATTTTTTTAGCACTTTATGTTTTTAGAATGGTGTTGCGCGTAGCGTAGCATTTATTGGCGCAGGGACCTGTTGAATTCAAATTCGACTCAAGGTCATTGCTCTCATTTTCACACAGATACCCTTGGGAAAGTTTCCAATCAATATTTTATCTCATCAGCCATAGGTTAATTAACAGTGCAGGCTTTAGTTGGCAACTAGTCTTGAGGGACAACATTGAATTGAATTGGGTTAGCAACTTCGCTCTGTGAAAACACAACCACACCTACCGTGGTACAGCTGTGACATCTATACTCTACGGAAAAGTCTACAAAGATTTATTGACATTTCAGGACTGATCTGAATTCGAATTCGTGGCTGAGACAAAAAAATGCCACTCCACTGTCTCTTCCGAAAAGCTATAGCAATTCGCAGGTAAT
>CAHIKZ030001680.1:1240000-1242500 GCA_903632075.3 Acanthosepion pharaonis
TAGACGTGCTGGTGGTGTAATGGCTAACAACTCTGAATTGGAAATAGGAGTACCGAGTTTCAAATTCCGGTCGGGCACGTTATATTTACTTAAGCGCAAATACCATTGGGAAAGCTATGTATCCAACTCTCCATCAACCATGGGTTAATTAGCGGAACTTTTATCAGTAAATCATTTTTATCACCCCAAAATTCTTACATTCTAAAAATATATCCTGGTTTTAAATAGGTTGATAAGCCGTAAAAAGCAAATCAATCAATCCTACATTAATCTAAAATGTTTTATTTTTTATATCTACATTTTTATTAGTTTTAAATATTTTAAAGTTGTTAGACCGATATCAACATGTTATACAAATATGTTTTACTGAAATCAACTGAGAAAGTTTTTTCTGCTGAATTTTTTATTACATTTTTCAAGTTTCGCTGATCTACATCAAATTTGTTCTTTCCAAATGATATGAATTTGATCATATATTTGTTTGACAACATATATGCAAAGTAGAAAACTGCAACAAAAATTAAACAAACAGAAGCCAATCCATTATATATATATATATATATATATATATATATATATATATATATATATATATATATATGTGTGTGTGTGTGTGTGTGTGTGTGTATAAAAGGAAAGTATTGGTATAAGCAGCACAAAGCCAGCCAAGACAATTGCTCAAAGAAAATAAAAAATAAAAACACAAAAACCGATAAATAATACAAAACTCAAGAGAAAAAGAGAAAGCAACAAAATGCTTGAAAAGAAAAGGCAAAAAGAAAGACAGAAAGTTAGTGTTTTCTACTTCACACTGCAGTAGTCAATCCCGCAATAAACGATGGTCCTTTTTATAAATGCTTTTATCCCTTTCTTGGAAACACTACATAAATTCGTAGGAATATAAGTTTGACGTGAAATATCTAATTAATGACATATTTTAAATTGGAATATAATATTTCAAAATATTAAGGATTATAGCATTAATATGAATTAACAAAGCATTTTTGTATCAACTTCATTTTTATATAATTTTTCCGTAATATGATATCCAGATTTGACTTGACGTATCTGTAAAAATAAAAACATTAATTGAGGTGCAAGGAAGGTTCGCTTTTGATATGTACAAACGAATGAAAATGAAAACAATAACGAAATTCTTTTATTCTCCTCTTTGTTATCTTTGCCTGCTTGCTTTCTTTATCTCTGACCGGACAGAAAAACCATTACGAAATTAACCATTCTTAATGAGTTTTACTGAATTTCCTTCCTCTTCAAAATCCACCCACATGTCTATGAGGTGTGGTTGGAGGCTGAAAGAGTAACTGGCCCATAGCAACTATGTCACCCGTTCAAACGCAGAATGTTTAAATACTGAATTCCGAAGCAGACGATTTCTACTTGTCGCTATAAAATCTCCTTGCAATTACGCATATTTAATTTTCAGTCTTTTCTAAACTCACCGTTTCTCACTTGTTACATTTCTCACCCTCCTTTTTCTCTCTCTCGTTTTCAATTCCCCTCTCTCCCCCCTATATATATATATATATATATATATATATATGGATATACATATATATATATATATATATATATATATATATATATATATATATATATATATATATCCTTGAACACTGAGGTCAACACCACGCGGCAAGAATCTGTGGTACGAACGCAATTTATTTATGCTGGTCAATCAGGTCACATTGACCAACATATATAAATAGGCAAGCCAAACATACATGGCCTGAACATTTCGTTCAAGCATAGTACAGATTGTCGAATTGATGTTGATCTCAATGTCCATTCATATATATATATATATATATATATATATATATATATATATATATAAAATATTTTTACAAAATATCTATAAATAATATCTATATTCTTGGGTATAATGTCTTTCATATCGTTTAAACGTTTTGTAAAAGACAATAAAGTGTAAACAAAAGATTAACTAAAGTAAAATTCGTTAATCTCTTTAAGTCCGTCGTAATTTTAAAACAGTCACTATTTTCACACACACACACACACACACACACACATATATATATATTAGTTATAATTTATTTCACCAGAGATTTTATTTTTCTCTGGATCTTCAGACTTCACTTTCAAGGGCGAAAAAACAATTTGTATATACATATATTGTGACTACCTATATATATTAGACATATGAATCAATATTGCATGGTGACTGTTGCTTTGTCCCCTCAAGCAATCCTAAGTGTCCCTACTCCCTTGGCGTGCTGTATATATTGAAGTGCTAAGCGCCGAGTTCCTCTTTTCTCACCTTCCTTAATTACTCAATGGTCGATATATATAACGCCCATGCAAATGGTGACGCAGTTCGAAAATCGCTTGACGATCATCATCCAGAATTGATTCCTGTGTCCACACTGTCCATACCTTGCTCATGCACCTCTCATATAGACAGCAAATTTTAATGCACACACACACACAAACACACGCACACACACACACACACACACAT
>CAHIKZ030001680.1:1247500-1250000 GCA_903632075.3 Acanthosepion pharaonis
TGCAAGCTGGCTCAAAAGACCTTGAGCACGATTCGCCAGTTCCAGTGTCAGCCAGACTCCCATTCGGTGTAGATGACGTCGGGATTCAACCACTATATGTATACGTATATTTATATATGTTTATATGTAAATTTATCTGTACGTATACAAGAAAATTGTATATACGTATATTATAATCTGTATGTATATGTATAAACATATACATAAGCACATATATTTATTTTAATTGATATTAAATAATATACATCTCTAAGATATACATGATGATATATATATATATATATATATATATATATATATATATATGCTCATATTTTTCTTTCCATTTTGAGGTCAATATTTGATAAATTATAAAAAGGTTATTTTTTCTTTCTTCATCACATATACAAAGCAGATGCGCAACCATACTTTCATATATATATATATATATATATATATATATATATATATATATATATAATTACATTTTGTTCCTTTTCATTATTTTCATTTAGAGGTCAATATTTGATAAATTAAAAAATTAATTTTTCTCTCTTCTTTCATCACAAAACAGACATATAAGCATATGCTTGCATATAAAAGTAATACAAATATACATATATATATATATATGTCTGTACATTTTATGATATATATATATATATATATATATATATATATATATATATATATATATATAAACGAATGAATAAATATAGGTAGGTATACGTGCGAGTGATCGTATGCAAATACATATACATACTCTATAGTGTAATAAAAAATAGTGCCCAATGTTAAATAACAGAGCTATTTAAAATATATATTAAGAAATATACGTAATATCTTACATTAATTGCACAACTCTGAGTTTCATGCTGAAGCAATTTTCAAGTGTTCTTTTTTTTTTAGAAAAATTATTCTCCGTTATTAATAATATTAGAAAAAGTACTTGAAAATTGCTTCGACATGAAACTCGGAGTTGCTCAATTAATGTAAGATAGTATTATATATTTCTTTACATATATATGTATATATATATATGTATATAAACAAGTTTTGTTAAATTCAATAGAAAATGGTTTTTTAATCTTTTTATTGTATATTTTCAATTTTCGACCACGATGTGCATAAGCTGTTCAAAATTCACGTTTTTTTTTTAATGTTATCGATCAAGTCCTTTCGACGAATTCGGTCATTATAAAGTATTGAATGCTGTCAATATGATAAACAAAATTTTATTGGATATATCCTGGCAGTCTTTGGAATGATTAAGACATGAATTTTGGACATTTAAACTTTTATTCCGACGTATAACATACGAAAATTATTTAAATACAATAAAATATTAAACCGACAGACATTTTTGAGTGAAGCACATAACAAAACTTTCTGGGATTAATTTTTGATGCTGAATGAAACCTCATACGTTTAGATATGAATTTCATTTATTTTATTGCTGACTTTTTACAAAAGATTTTCTTTGTAAACATTCAGCCATAAAAGATCGCATATGTATTTATACTTGAACAGGCAATATGTCAGCAGATCAGTGGCTTTGTTTCCTTGTCTTATAATCTTACAAACATAAAATTAAACCTATTTCCCTTTCCAATGATAAACCCAAACAAGTAAAAAAAAAAGAAAAGAGATGATCCTCGAAAAGTATTTACAAAACATTTCGTTGGCATCAAGAGAATAATACGTAGAATTGCAGTCTTTTTAAACTTCCGTAAATTCGAAATAATCGTTTTGATATTTGAAGGTGAACTCTGTTTTGTCTAGCGCGTAAAATATCAAATATTTCAAGAGGTCGTGAAATTCTCCATTTTAAAAGCGAAGATACATTTTCTCAACTCATAATATCGGTTTATTTATCCCCAGTTTCCGATCGTATGACCTCCGCATCTTACATACGAAATTTCATATTTATATCAGTGCTTGCGTATATAATATTATCTTTCTATATGTGTGAGTACGTGTATTTACACACGCACACATAGAAAAATATACATATAGACATTCGCTATAAGTTATTTATACATTAAGAAAAATAACAACTACATTCACATACATTTATATAGGAGCAACTTAATAAAAAAGATCGAAATGATGGACAATTTTTGTCTTTGTTTTCACCAGAAATTAAAGCAAACATTCTTACATTAGAACAGCTCATGATCAGACATAATAGGACATTCATTGTCTGTTATATTTAATAACATATATATATATATATATATATATATATATATATATATATATATATATATATATATACAAGTATATAATTGGTATATATGGAATGAATTCCAATAACCAACAATTACTATTCTTAAAAAGAGTGCTCAATACAAAGTAGAGCAGATATAATTATAATAATATATATAATAAGTATGTTATAAAATCACTACAAAAATAGCCATTTGTTTCAACACACTAAGACACAGAGTGTGTTGAAACAAAATTTATTTTTAATGATTTTATAACATACTTATGTTATAATTTTTTTAAAAAAATAATC
>CAHIKZ030001680.1:1255000-1300000 GCA_903632075.3 Acanthosepion pharaonis
AATATCGGCTGTTTGATCGGGATATGAAACTGTCGATGTTGTGGCTAGATAATTCAATTATCTCATTGTGGTGATCTGAATTATAACATGCAACTTTTTTCCTTTCCATGAATAGAAGTTTATTTTCATTCTTCTTTCATGAAACATTGTCCCATTTTTTAATCTTATGTAGATGAGCGAGTATGTAGTCTCATTAACTTTTATATATATATATATATATATATATATATATATATATATATATATATATATATATATACTACTACTATTTCAAGAGACAGAAATGAGAAATAAAGTTATTCCATCAATTATTCGGATTATTTATTGAACAGCGTATGTGAAAGAAATTCCCATCCCATTTCTACGGCTATCTGATGTGTCGTATTTGCAACAGGAGGACCGGCTTTTGTCATGTAGCGAGATTATTCCTTATATTAGATTGGTGCAATAATGTCCTGTATTGTTAACAAAAGCTTTCCTTTATATGAATTCAAAACATCATTACTTGGTCTTCAACATATTTGCCCTGGTTTTCTATGACTTTATGCCAAAGAAGTTGTGTCTAGCATCATAAAAGATTTTCCTTGCAGTAGATTTATCCGCGGAATGTTTTGAAACTGCTGACCAAACAACACCTGAGGCAAGGATAATCTGAAAACGAGAAGTCTGGATCATTTTGAATCTGTGTATCAAGGAAGGCTTAGCCAGTTTCACTAAATTATACTTAAACTGCCTTTTCCACACAAAGAAAACAAGAAAGGTTCATTAATTATTCAAAAATATTCATTAAAATTTCGTTATTGGCTTTGGCTTCAAGAACGAAACATTTCACGTCTGATAGGGGACAGCTTATAGCTAATAAGGCCAACAATTGACCGGCATGTCCTGCTTTAGCGGCTGCAGGGGAAAAGTTGAGGAATATAATGAGGATAAATTATAACTGAAACTCAAGTCAGTCAAATTTGATTCTGCGGCTCTTCTCAAAATAGAAAATAAGATGGAAATCTGTCGCCATGTTTCCCTAAAATCCATTGTTATCCATTAGCAATAGACGATAGTACAAGAGGAAAAGTTATTGTTTAAAAGTATTCTACTATGTCCATAGTGGTCCCTACATCTTATAGACATTTCGCTGACCAGTAACTTTTTTATAGAAACATATTTACTTGTAAATTAATCCAGTTCTTTGTTTTCTTTTGCAAAACTCGTCGATCACTTTGTTATAGAAAATATCAACACCACACTCCACCTTCTTCAAAAGGAAAAAGCAGCTAACGCCATTGATTTTATTTACCTCTTTTCTTCCTCATCGAAGTTTAACCTCTCAATCTTCTTTCACTAAAAAACCTCTACTTTCTCTGGGTCTGTTCTTAAACTGGGAGTGGTACACCGAGGCAGAGATCTTTTCTGCTTACAGTACTCTACCAATATCGCATGTTAAGAGTTTATCCTAAGAAATGAAGGAATTGGTGATTTTCAGAAAATTATCGCGCTTGTCGAGATAATAGGTTAGTATCAATAATTAATTTCTCAATACACATACAAAAATTTATTTAAAAAAATCTATGACACGCATTTACAAGCCATTTCTTGTTCCAGTTAACAATTGATTGGAGGTTATTTTTTTAGATCAGGTGTCAGTTTTACTTTATCGGATCTATTGGACTTAATATTAAGATAGGATTAAATAGTCAGGTCATCAGCATAAATACCAACTGATAACATCTAGAAGGTAATTGATGATGATGAAGATAAGAAACAGCGTAGGTCTAAGGATAGAGCCCTTGGGTATACCCACATTAATTTGAAAGGATGTAGAATAGTGGCCGTTCAACACGACTTTCATTATGCGATTTGTAAAGAGAAGATGGATCAGGTTAAATATTAGGCCAGAGGCAGCATAGGTCTTTAGCCTATGAAAAAGGCCAGCATATCAAACTTAGTCCCTTCGAGATATCTAAAGCCACGGTCAGAGCCTCACTGTTTTTATGTAAAGCTTGATAGACAAATTCAGTAATGAGTGTTAACACATCGTTGGTTGACCTAGAGAAGCAAAAGCCACACTGTTTATCTGAAATGAGATACTTAACTAATTCGGACTTGATAGAGCTTCTAGTACTTACCCAACAGAGGTAAAATACTAATAGGTTGATAATCTGAGGTATCGGAAGGTTCACCAGAGTTCTTAAAGACAGGAACTACAAAAGAAGGTTTCCAATAAGCTGGAAAACAAGATACAAGACATTTGGAGAGAACAGAAGCTAGTTCAGGAGCATATTTTCTAAGGGCAATTGCAAGGAAACCGTCAAGTCAGCATTTGGAGATAACAAAAACTATGGACAGAGTTATATGCATCTCACTTACTTTCCGTTGTTGAGGGGGCATCTTTTTTCTAATCACAACAGATATTTACATATTTACTAGCCGTGTCAAGATATAATAAGGGAAAATCCTAGCGTATTCATTTAACAACCTCCTACTTTGTTTCACACGGCCTAAGGAATCCTAATATTGGTTGTATAAGAAGACGCCTACAACATATATTAGGAATGATCTATATATATCATTTTAGATCTAAAATCTGAATAAAACAACGATCCCAGTTTTAAAGAGAAAGTTTCACTCTGATAGCATTTTCACAAGAATTTCTTCTGTGTAGATGCTTACCTGAACACTACAATTTCAACCTCTTCAAGTCAGGGGTCAATCGTTATCTATCCTCCTTGTCCTCATAATCTTAAATTTTACCACAATCTCTTAGATTTATATTACACAACTCATTCAATAACGTGTTACCTTGAGTGCCTATTGAGCCTTGTATTGGGCGCACTTAAATTTTTTTTAATGAAAATACTTTAACCCTGTTTGAGAAATCCAGAATATGTTTTCCATGTATTTATTCACATATAAGACTTATATAAATATTTTAGATTTTAATGTTTCGGGGAAAAAAAGAAATAAAGATTAAGTAAACCTCTACCTTGAGTGATTCTGAAGCCTTGGATTGGATGAAATTTTGTAAAAAATACTTGAGAAATAATATTTTTCATTAATGCTAACTTTTTTTCTGACTGCTAACATTTCTTCATCTTGGATTTTTTTTTAAAATATGTTTTTTTTAAAATGGCGATTAACAGTGCTTCATCGAAAAGTTCATTTTTAAACATGAATTAAAATTAGAGACAATTTTATTTCTAATAAGACGGGTCTAAAAACAATATCAACTATGGTACCGAGAGCGAGGAAAAATTAGGCTAGGTTTATATTATTAGACCTGTTAATCGTTTAATATTTCAAGCGCTAAGAACAGCAGACACAATTAAGCAGTCTTCCCCAAGGAAAAATGAATGTTTGTTTGAATATCACCGGGAACCTGTACTTAATTATTTCCAGTTCACGTTATTTATTTATAGATCGACGGTCACATATAAACGCAATTAAAACGTTATAGTCAATATTAAATATGAATAATTAATGATAATGCTTCGTCTAAAAATAAATATCGTTTTAAAAATGGATGTAGGAATGATGAAAGTATCATAAATTAAATCTGTTCTAAAATAAAGTCTTTTGACACAAAATAATAAAATAAAATAATAGTTCAGAAAGTTATGATGCAAAAGAAATATCTGATGTATTTCTGTAATAAAAACAAAATAGATGTTTTTTTTGTTTTGTTTTTTTTTATAACGAATCCATCCTTTATAAAAAATTTAAAACCAAACTTTTGGCTCGTATTCAAATATTTGATGTTAATCATCGCGTATCCAACGCAATATGACCTGTTTTTACAGGAATCCTACCAGACTAAAAATGGATTATCGCTGTCATATCTGGCAGAGCTTAGACAGACTTCAAAAACATTTACGCGGCCTTGTGAGCGATGAATTATTTTTAAATGTGCAACCTTTTTCCCACCGACGAAACGCCTGAAAGCCTCTCATTACTCTGTCGCAAACTCCATGACAAACGTTTAGCCGAACTATACCTTGAGTGTTTCTTGAGATTTGTATTTGCTATTAGTAAAAAAACAGGAGACGCTTAAATTAATGTTTAAAATAGTATTTAATTCATGCAATAAATATATGATCTTCCTCTTTTCCAATGCGCTTAATCCAACGCTTCACCATAGAATTACATAGAGTGAACATTATGCAGTGAAAGTTTCTGTTTTAAATTCAGCTAATAACTGGTAGTGAACGTATAGATCCACATTAAAATGTTCAGGAAGTGATATTAAAGATAAAAAAAAAACTCAGTCAGTAAATCATTACCTTGTGATGTGTGAACGTTTATTTCTTTTTTAATACATAACCAAAAAACACGGATTCAAATTTTGCTTCTTGAACAGTATAATTCCTTATAAGAACCAAATGAAAACCTATTTTCTTCTCAAACAAGTTATTTCCCCCCACCCCCAGCATCAAAATTAAGCATGAACGGTAATTCACTATCTGGACAGTATATAATTATGTTGTGATGTTACAAATAAGAACACATGTCGTATTTAACATTGCAGTTTTTTCAACTCCATACATCGTCAGTTACACTCAGCCAATGCATGTGAAACGTGGACCTTACATTCTCGCCTGCGATGTCTGAGACTGTCCGTCTCCTAACTGGAGTGGGTGCTTCTATAACGGCGTGAAATATTGTTTTTCCCTACACTTGCAACCCACATGCAACTGGTAACGGCAGTCGGTGGCTAGAAGGTTACCTCAGGTTAAACCTACACTTGGATCACTTAATGAACTGGTGTAATATTGAGTGCAAAGTTTATTGTAGCACAGTCTTGTTTGTGACACACACTACAAGTGTAAAAACGGGTGACGAAAAACGTGGCACACAGAATCGAAGGCGTATAAGAATAGAGGAAGACATCTTCCAGAAACCCTATGATTTATGGTGATTTACTAAGCGTATATGTGGCAGAAAAATGTGGGGCACTCTGTGAGAATTGAACTTACTATTCAGCCGTAATCGGTCTATCGAGACAAACTTGCAAACCATATGCTCAAATGATTTTGTAAGCGTAGTTTAGATGTGGCATAAGGCCGGAAGTGTGGAGCACCCTGTGAAGATCGAACTCTCTACTCAGTTGTAAATGACCTAGCAAGACAAGCGTGCTAACCATTACGCTATATCGTAATTTCTCAAACGACTGAGAAATCTATGTATGAACGTGCACCCTGTAGATACCCTTTATGGAGCATAGGACCATAGCCTCACCACACTAGGCATTTCTGCTGTCGTTTCCGTATCAAGTAGGTTTTTTTACGGCGTGCAGTTTCTAGTCTTAAATTCAGAGATGTCATTCTTCTATAACGATTGCCACCAAAGTTTGTTAATCCCTAGCCGAGAGGAGAATATATGGAGTCATGCCTTTCCAAGTACATCTGTTCAAAAGTGAATACAATGACCTCCTTTGATATTTGACTTCGACACGCTAATCCCAATTTCCGCAGCGATAATCGCTACACGACGAGTACATCCATGGTGGTGAACTTTTAGGGGATAGTAAAACGATATCAGAAACGAAGAAAAAGAATGCAAGACAGCTATATGATGCCCACCCGCCTATATAGCAGCGAAGGCGGGACAATTTTATTACAAATGAAGACAGAATTTCAAGCAACTACCGATGGATGTTGAGAAGATACTAGACAGAGCCTGTAGCAAAAATAAATAGGATCTAGAAAAAAAACTATACTGCAAAAAATAGACAGCTTCACGTAATGAGAGAAGAAGGCTTGGAGAATTTAACACTCACAAGTAGATAAAAAGCAAGAGAAGCAGGTGAAAGCAGCGGGTAAACTACTTGAAAATGTTAATTAAATGTCTGGACAAATGTCAAAACGATAGGAAGGTGTCGTGAAGGAAGAAACAATAATAAGAGCAACAAAGGACAGAAAGTCGTGGAGGACCATGATTGTCCAAGTCCTGAAGGGATACAATAAAGAGAGAAGAGAAAAATCTTCTCGTTTGAAAAAAGAAACAGGAAGTTGTGGAGAACTATAATTTTCAAATGTTCTGCAGGAACATATCACACACACACACACAGGGAGAGGGAGGGATAGAGAGAAATCTTATTTACACTATTTGCATGCGGAACTCTGTCATCATCTTTGGTTTGTTATCACAGAGTTTCAGCCATTGTACTCTCCGCCCTTTATCTGCTCTATGTCGATTCGATTAACCTACAGAGAATTTATTTAATCTATATGGGTAAACTGTTCTAGTTCCATTGCCCATGTCTCGGGATATCTCCTCTTGTTCTTATTTTAGTACTGCTCGGTTATTGCTCGCCCCGTTTCCAAGTACACACACTGTCCGGCCCGGGGATTGAGCTCACAATTACTATGTTACCAATTTCACGGAATAACACTTCAATCTCCTGGCAGGTTACCTGGATTGACATGCACCTGATGAAAAGCTTTGTTATTATCTGAAACGGTGTGATAACAACAACAAAGATGAGGAAAATAGTCTGCATATAAAGAATATCATATACATTTAGATAGAAAAAAAAAGATCTCGATTGATTAAAAAAGAATGAGGTAGAAAAGAAGAGCAAGGCTGGTTAACTTTTTTTTGCTACAATCAAATACAAAAGGTAGCCATTAAGTACGATTAACATATTGAAAAAGCTGTAACCAGAGATCATTTTTTGCATGTTTTGAATAAAGACAATTTCGTTAGAAACAAAGAAAAAAGTATTGAACTGTTACGTAATACTTTCTATACGGCAGTGAATGCTGGACAAATCTCCTCACTGATAGACTCAAACCACAGAAAAATGGTTCTACAGAAGGATGCTGAGAAAATCGTTGGCCTAACATGAGAGCAACGACGAAGATTTAGAGGAAATGGAAACAAAGAGGAAACTTATACTTAAACATCAGTAAGAGACAATTGAAATTTCTAGGGTACAATGAGGAAAGAGAGTTTGGAAAATTTGATACTCACAGGACAGATTAAAGGTAAGAGAGACAGAGAAAAACAATGTATAACCTAATAAGTAGCGATTTTCCAAGCGTAGCTTAGATGTGGCACAAGGCTGAAAGTATGGGGCACCCAGTGAGGATCGAACTCACTACTTATTCGTTATTGTGCTAGCGAGACAAGCTTACTAACCATTACACCGCCTCGGGGTGCCCAACTTACCGAATAAGTAAATGAATGGCAGGACAGGGTTTAAAGGAAATAATAAAAAGACAAAATTTATTAAGAGCTACAAAGGACAGGAAATTGTGAAGAGCCATGCTCAGTAACATCATGAAGTGACATGGCATATAGAAGAAGAAGAGAACAAGAAATGTCGTCCTGATTGAAAATCACGGGATTTTCTAGATTATTTTTATGAAATGATACAACAGAGGGTACGCACAAATAACTCCGATGGTTCGGTCTCTTACCACTGAGCTATGTCTATCAGTCTCATCAAAATAATACTTTTACTAAAGCTGCTACTAATCTTAGCCTTGGATGATATGGGATTGTTCTTCTACGCATTATTTTTAGACAATACTTTCGAGTGACGTCAGTTCTGAGATAACGCAGACAATTCTTGGCAAGAATGTCACCCCTAATTGTTATAGCAACGAATATCCTCCTCATTAGAATAGGCCAAAAAATCCGTCTGCATCTTCCATGATAAATAACTCCAAATCTTTCCTTCAAAATATATTTCATAAAAATAGATTATTAACAATTATTTCCGCATTTTTTCAAATAAGGTATTTTTTATATACAGCTCCCCACCCCTAAAAAAAAGGCTCGGAATCAGGAAAAGTCAGCTGAAATTCCATACACACATAACGAAGGAGGGCCTAGAAAACTTAAGCCTCATGGGGGATATTTAGGGCAAGAGAGATAATGGAAGACAGCGAGACACTTAACTGACCAGCTTGTGTGAATGGATGGAGTGGGATGAATTCTAAGCATACAAGATAGGAAGTTGTGGAAAGCCATGTTGGCCTATGTCCTGAAGGGAAGCGGCAAGAAGGAGGAGGAGGCGAAAAATGAGGAGGTGGAGGAGGCCGCTGGGGATTACGGTCATATCACGTTGAAACACAGGTTCTCGTACGAGCACAGAAGATCGGCAACGTCGAACCTGGTCAGTACGTAAATGAATGTCCGCTCGGGCGGTAACACCGGGTGTTATAAGCTTGAATGCGCAGGTGGTCTAATGGATAATGGTTTGAAATAAGAAATCGTAGAGACGAGTTCAAATCCAGTCGGGTTTGTTATATTCATTTACGTGTAAATATTCTTGGGAAAGGCAGAAATCCACTTCTTCTTCTCCTAGCTATGAGTTAAATAGTAAAACTTGCATCAGAAAATTATTATGATCTCCAAAAATTCTTACAGTCCAAAAATAAGTTTCAGCTTAAATAAACTTAAAACGGTTGATAAACCGTAAAAATTAAATCAGTCAGGCCAATCAGCTCTATAGCGCCGTGAATGATATAAACGAATTGTTTTGGCTGCATATTCCTAACTTGAGATATCTGTCTTCAGATTTCCAACTAAATTTATATATTTAATTAATTTTATGGTTTTAAACGGGAACACACAAACTTTGATTTTATATATTAAGTTAATGGAATATTGATTACAATATAAATATAAACAAACGGGCAGTCATCCTCATCTTCATTGCCATATTCACAACGTTTCAACCGTTGTACGATCCGGCCTTCTTCAGGTGATTGGAATTTCGAACCGAACCCTTTATTTCGTCTACTGGGGTAGATTGTTCTAGTTCCACGTGCCATGCTTCAAGAAACATGGCCCAGTGGATAAAGATGTTGGTTAGACCCAGTGACTAGACCCAAAAGTTCAACAGTGGTGAACCAAAACTTGGAGAGTTCAGTTAAAGGGAAATAACTGAGACACCCAGAAGAGGCATGTAAGGTGTTAACTAGAACAATCTACCAGTTCGAAATTCCAATCACCTGAAGAAGGCCGGAACGTATAGCGCACGAAACGTTGTGAATATGGCAATGAAGATGAATATAACAGTCCGAATAATGCAAATAATGTAAGTAAAATACTCACAGTCTCGATAAATGTTTCAATGCCACCTCGGAAGGGACTCCATGACAAGACCAGTGGATTCACATCCAAGCTGGTCATGATATCCACGATGGCAGTCAGTGGCCGTTGGCTGGTCTACTTTCCGACGAGGCCTCAAACGTAGTAATCTAGGAGATTCAAATCGAGTAGTGCTAGGAGGCTACTTGTTGTAGGTGACATGAACGTGAACCTTCTCGACTCCTGAATTATGTGGTCTATACTGAAAAAATGCAGATTCTGCTAGACACATACGGCCATCTCTGTCGATGTAGGACTTGATGACCGTCTCCAGCACCTCGATGTGAGAAAAAGTGGGGCATCGTCGTGACATGTCCCACGTTGCTCAAAACTTCCAGCATCATCACAAATGATTTGGGTACCTCCGTTGGGTCCGCGTCTCTTGTTCACATTCTGATCGTGGTCGAAGTTCTTCTCATCGAAGAAGAGAAAGGCTGTGCTGTGATCCACGGTGTTTTTGAGTTTGTTCAGCAAGAGCTTCGATGTTTTGTCGGACACAAACTTCCCTACCGTCATCATTAATGACATGTGTCCAAAGATTCTTATGCACTGCATATCAGGCAGCTGCTCGGCGATGGCTCTGTACTCTGTCACAAATTTACTCCCACAGGGGTCAAAATATATCATAACACACGATGAAAACTGGGTTAAATAAGACAAAGTTACATTATTTACATCATTCGGACTGTTGTCCTCATCTTTGTCGCCATATTTATTACATCCAAGCTGGTCATGATATTACAACGTTTCGGCCGTTGTACGCTCCGGCCTTCTTCAGGTGGTTGGAATGTCGAACCTAACCCTTTATTTCGCTCACTGGGGTAGACTGTTCTAGTTCCACGTGCCATGTTTAATGGATGTCAGTTAACAGTTATCTCCTGTTAATTTCCCTCTGAAAGTTCTCCACTGCCTTAACCGGGTATTGAACTCACACTCTTTAGGTCCTGTCACTGGATCTAACCAACGCCTTTATCCACTGTGCCATGTGTCCTTGAGGACAAGATTCCGAAATAATGTACATAATACCTCATCTCAGAAATATAGACAGATACTGAAGACAAAGTTAAACGTAAACATAGGAAAAACATTTGGAACTCGGTTGGTCTTTTCTGCTCCATTCGCCATATTTATTTGTCCCAACAGGTTATTACCTTTCTTAATCTCTCCAAAACACTTCGCTAAGCAAACCTTCTCTAATGAAAACAAGGTTCAAGATCTCGTCGAGAAAATTTTTCGCATCAAAACTTGCAGAATTTTTCTTTTTTGAGAAGAGCTGCCTGATGAGCTGCAACAACTCGCTGCCAATAAATCAAATTGTGCTTTATTTTTTTGGAGAATGAAGTTGGTAAACAAAAATGTAAATTATTTATGACCAAACCTAATACGTAATTATGACTATAGTCAAATCACGCTCTAGTTTGATCACCAAAGTTAAGCAATGTAAAGCTTGGTCAGACTGCACTGTAAACGAAAAGCGGAAACACAACCGGTTGGGCATAGTAAAGGTTTTATGGGCTTTCATCCTGTAAAACTTTTACTATGGAAACCATAGTAGTGACGCTTCGTGTTGTTGAGAGCTATGGCCCCAAACTCCTCAGTGGAGTCTACAAAACTAAAAGTGGAGGTAGGTTGTAAACGTTTAGTTGAACGTTTCATTTGTTTCAGCTTGGTATAAGAATTTAAGTAGATTTAATTTAATTATTCTGTATTTCATTAAATAGACCAGTTCAATATTAGTACAAAGGAATCATTTTATTTTCATTATAACCAAAATTGAACCCTTAACCGGCGTAGATGGTTATTTCAGATAATTTTTGATTGAATTTCTTTTTTTTTTTTTTTCTAGCAATATTTCGGTAAAATCTACTGGTATGAAATCTCACTTATACTGCATCCAAAAACGTTCAAAGATTTCATCAATAGAAAAAAATGAATCTTTTCTGTGAATTCACCCCAAATAAAGTTATTTATCGCAAATATTAATTCACCCCAAGAAATTATAAATTTTAAATCAATGTTTGTTTGTGTTTTTATCAAATTTTTGGCGCTTTTTTGAAATTATAAATTTTAAATCAAAATTTGTTTATCTTGCCTCGCAACAACTTCAACCGTCAGAATGAAAAATTACCAAAAATCAGGGAGTTATTCATATTTCGTAAGTGCGGATGAGATTCGAGGTACGCACAAGGAAGTTTTTACAATTTAAAGAAAAAAAAAGAAAAAAAATATCTGTTTTTGGCTTGTTTATCAGAATGAGCACGAACACTTAAAATAGTGCACCCGAGTCGCCCACATTTGGGACGTTCGCAAAGGTCAACCCATCCGGAGCGCAATGGGAGAATAAGCTGTAAATTTTAATAAATATAAATTCTTTTTATTTTGGGGTGAATTAACAGAAAAGATTAAAAAAAAAAAATAACAGTACTCGTGTTTTTAATGACTTCAAATATTTTATGCAAGCTAACTGAAAATATAAAACAAAACCGCCTGACTTGTAGCATGTCATTTCTAATCTTTTTTTTCTTTATCTTTCTTTCCTTCTAGGATCCGCTACCCCCACAGCTCCTTTTTTGCCTGACCTTTTGAATGAAGAACTCACGCTCTGCTAACACGTCTCCTATAACCGCCTGTTCTTTTCGACTGTTCCTGAAAATTCGTCTATTTTGACAACAAATGGAAGCCATTTTATAATACTTACTTTTGTGGATAGCGGCCTATGTGAGTTTGGGGCGTAGAAACTTTTTCGGCATGTCAGTCTGAACTCTTTTAATTTATTCAACAATCTTAGAACTTGATGTTTGAAAAAAAAAAAAAAACTCCCTGCTTGCTGCCTGCTTCTGGTGAACATTCTTAGTAGAGCATCGAACACACAAAGATCTCGTGTCACTTCCATTGATTAACAAATGCTATTTTTAATAGTTCATTTATGAATATTAATGCTGTTATCAGTCTCATCATTATCAATTATTAATACTGTTACTGATAGGGGTATTACTTTTGCTACTATAATTACTACCGTCCTTTACAACGAATCAACTGGGGTCACCTCGGCGTGGTGTAATGGTTAGCAAGCTTGTGTCGCTAAAACATGTTACAACTGAATAATAAGTTCGATCTTCACTGGGTGCCCCATACTTTCGGCCTTGTGCCACATCTAAACTACGCTTAGAAAAGCAATATACAACGAATCGACTAGTAACAATTACAAATAATGTTACATCATTTTATTTACTAATTCTTTTTATATAAATAATTATAATGGTACTTCTTTGCGTGGGGAGAGCACTGTAAAAAAAAATAAGGAATTTTTTGTGAATAATTTTTGTTTATTGGAGAGCACGATGTTTGTTAGAATCAAAAGGTCTGGATTTATTATCATTTTAGAAGGGCTTTTGTTTTCTTTTTCGTTTTTTACAGTAAATTCACTCCAAGCAAAGCGATAATGCCACTAAGATGCAATGGGATACTACGAGTGAAAGAGAATAATAAAAAAAAAAACTTTAGAAGAAACAAGAAACCTAGTCCTAAACAGGAAGCAATGGATAAATCTCTACTCCTGTTCAAAAGATCGGGGAAGAGTGTGAATCGAGTGATAAGCGAAGCTATCCGCTCCTCTTATAATATAAATACAGTATCAAATCGATCCCTGATATTTTTAAATGCTATTGTTACCGTGTTTTTATTTACAAGTCAGATTTGAAATTTCCCGCCTGTTTGAGAACTGAGTACTACTGATGTTCTCCTTTTTCCACAAAAGTACAGTTTGCCATTTCGGATATTGATTATCTCCCTTTGTTTGTGCAAATGCCTCTGTAATAAAACCAAAAAAGGAAATTACATTTAATATTTATTTAAAAAATTAGAAAAAAAGCCTAAATAGAAAAAAGGACATCAGTTGTGTGGAGTTGTAATTGAGGTTGGCTAAGTTTCAAATTTAACATTTGTAAATAAAAACAAAATAAAGATACTTTTTGAAGAAATCGAGAATCGACTTAACATTGTATTTATATGATGAACAATCACCCTTTTTCGATTCTGACACGTCGTGCTTGGAGGAAGGCAAACTAATCAAGGAAAATTAGTCACAAAAAACGTTTCCCTCTTTTTTACGAGAGGATCAGTTTTGTTCAGTACTTCCATATATAATTCAAGCAAAAACAGAAAACTATTTTCGAAATTTTCTGTATATAATGATTTTAATGCTTGTGTTCAGTACAATTTACAGTTAGTGATCATATGACCAAGCAAAAGGATTTCCATGTTTAATGACTTATTTCTTTGCAATGATTTCATACATTTGGTTTACTGTAATTTCTTCTGCTTTAATTATTTACTTATTTAAACAACCTGAAGAGGAATGGGCTTCGTTAGGCTATCTTACCTTAGACACAACACTGATGTTGTGGCTGGAATACGTATGTTACCTTCAATGACCCTAATAGATTAGGGGTCACGTGATGTGACGTGAACTCATAAAAATTTTTTTTTTTTACATTGTGTATATGTTTATATGAGGAACAATATTGAACAATTTTCGAAGCGACCTTCTTTCCAAAATCAATATTTTAATGGATAAATATCAATATACTGATTGAAGAATGTATGTCAAGCCGAGAAATTTTTTACACTCCTCATGTATATATATATATATATATATATATATATATATATATATATATATAAGACATTTTTATGTTTATACAGCCTTTTTTATAGATACAAATATTTAAGTAAATGCCGTTTATAATTTTTTGTATCTATAAAAAAAGAATATATAAACATAAAAATGTCTTAAAATAATTGTCGGACTTCGTTCATTTCATAATATATACATATATATATATATATATATATATATATATATATATATATATATATATGAAGAAATATAGTCTTAAGGTGTGCTATATTTATGGGATAAAGTGCTCAGTATCAGAGATAGAGCATATAAAAGTGAACATTGAAGTCAATACTTAGAGGCAACAGGCTGTTTCATGCTAGACGCAATCGACAGGCCACATGACATGACAATTGCATCTAGCATGAAACAGCCTGTCGCCTCTAAGTGTTGACTTCAATGTTCACTTTTATATATATATGTGTGTGTGTGTGTGTGTGTGTGTGTGTGTGTGTGTGTGTGTGTGTGTGTGTGTGTGTGATGGACTTTGGCGTCGATTTCGACGTACGATTATCCGACAACATCATTCAGTTTTTATGTTTGTGTCGTATGTGACACTTCAGTCCATGTAGTGACCTGCATACAAGTCCAACAGCGAGGATCTCTGGACATGCCAACAGGAATATTTGCTGACGCTTTTCGCCGTCTCTTGGCCGGTCAATAAAACTGATTTCAATATTTCTGATACCACACTGGCATAAATATCTCCAGTTATTTTCCTCCTGAGCAACTCACTCGAAGTTAGTATGAGGCAAATTGACAGCTGAGGGGCTACGCTTTAGCCCAACCATGGCCGTCCAACAGTCAATGGCCAAGTGTCAAGCTGGCTATACATAAAGATCTTAGGTATCCTGGTGTCATTCATCCTTTCAACATGACTAGCCCAGCGAAGTTATGACTGGATCAGGGAGGGTTCTCAATTCCGCCAATGTTGCATTTCGCGAGAAGATCAGCATTGGACACCCTATCGTCAAATGTATAGTCACAGATCGAGCGGGGAGAATTTTTGTGAAAGACATCTAACTGATTAGTATGGGACTTATATGGGGTCCACGATTCTGAATCGTACAACAGTGTAGTCAAAACGACTGCACTATAAACCCATATTTTGGTGTCTAATTTGATAGCTTTCCCATTCCATAGTAGCTGAAGTTAAAATGATTGGCTCACTCTACCGCTCTAGTAAGTAACTGACTCATAATATACTCTACCTTTATAAGAGCCAGATTTCTCCGAAAATGAAGTACTGTTGCCATATTTGGTCAGGAGCTGCTCGGTCCTCACTTTTCAGTTTTGATAGCATTCAAAAGCGTCTCCGAATCCTTATGGGTGACAAATTCTTTTCCACTCTCCAACCCCTCTCTCTCTCTCTCTCATACACACACAGAGGCGATATATGGCAAACTTCTCACCGCTCAATCGTTACTTCAATAAAAAGTAGTCACATGAAGTGCACTCCATGGTTCCGTCAGATCTAAACATTACGGCTAGGATTCTTCACTTGTTCAAATCTAAAGTTAACCATTATCTTTCCCTCTTGTCCGTATAAACTGTCAATTAACGTAATCATCTACCTAGATTGGCCCACGGGCCTTGTACAGGGCGAATCTTATTGTAATTATATATATATATATATAAAGGCGTGTGTGTATGTCTATGTGTGTGGACACTCAACGAGAATGGGCGGCGACAGTTTGTTTCATGTTTGATGCAATCTTCAGGCTTGAATATTGAGTTCACGGCTCAGTGTTGACCTCAGTGTCCACTTTTATATTTATATATGCTCTACCCTAATTCTGGACAATTTAATACCCCCATATATATATATATATATATATATATATATATATATATATATATATATAGAGAGAGAGAGAGAGAGAGGGAGGAGAGAATGAAGAATGAAGTAAAAAAAGTTTGTCACTTCGTTGATTGACATTGCCTTCAGTATCCCGTCGCCAGAGTTTCGTAGACGGACCCTCTAAGAATTACTACGTTCACTCGTAAGGGAGGTATGTGCATTTGATTGGTAAATTTTAATTTATTCAAGTTTGGTTGAAGAACAATGAACGTTCTTAGTTAATTTTTTTTTTTTATGATTGAATCATTTTTCTACTTTCCGAGTAGTATTTACCCGTTGTCTTCTGAACGCCTCATCAAATGTTGAAAGATTTGTGTCAACAAGTATTTATTGTCTTTCCTTGGTGATTTTCGGATGCCGTGTGCGTTTTTATTTGTGTCATGAGGTGTCATGTCGTTTCTTTTCCATACATTGCGCATTTACGTGTCCGTTTTTATCAATTGTAAAATCAATTTAACTTTTTACATTATTCAGACTATTGTCCTCATCTTTGTTGCCATATTTATCACAACGTTTCGGCTGTTGTACGCTCCGGCCTTCTTCAGGTGGTTAAAATGTCGAACTGAACCCTTTATTTCGCTCACTGGGGTAGATTGTTCTAGTTCCACCTGCTATGTCTAATGGATGTCAGTTATCAGTTATCTCCAAGTTCTCCACTGCCTTAACCAGGTATTGAACTCACACTCTTTGGGTCCTGTCACTGGATCTAACTAACGCCTTTATCAATTGTGTCATGTGTCGACATTCCAACCATCTGAAGAAGGCCGGAGCGTACAACGGCCGAAACATTGTGATAAATATGGCAACAAAGATGAGGACAATAGTCCGAATAATGAAAATAGTGTACATAACACCTCATCTCAGAAATATAGACAGATACTCAATTTAACTTGTTTGTTCCTAAGCTGAATGAAATTTAATTTATCTTAGATGGATTGTTTTTTATGGTTAAAACTACTAATACTTGCAGTCATTTTTAAATTGGCTACACAATCATTACATTATCGCAACGGTTAACTCACCATTTATCCGATGATAGCTTAAATCGCAACAAAAACATTGCCAACCGACATATCAACAAATCAGAAGAAATTTGACAAATACTTATCAATAACGCAAAAATATTATACTTTATAATTTAAGAACAAACAACTATAAATACAAAGTCATAACCATAAAATTTCATTTGGGAAACAGCATAGGAAATATATTTCCCAACTGATTTAATTATTTTTTTTAAAAATTGGCACGTCACCATAAACTGTTCTAAATCGATATTCGCTTCTAAATTATTTAATATTGATATAAAGATTTTTCCCTCGTTGTGTTTTTATACCAGTCCTAACTGATAGTTCTCTATTAATATCAAATCACCACAACACTGATTTTCTCCTTTGAGTTTTAGTTGATTTTAATCATGCTATTGCTTAAGCAATCTTCTCACAGATGAAGAAGTGATTTGAAGTGATGCGGGTGTGGTTTTATCGTCGAATGCCGACAATGCCTTGGCAGAACAACGATGAAGTTTTGTAGAAAATACGAACTTCAAGGAAATTTAAATGTGTTTCTACAGAAAGACGTTGAGAATATCATGGACTGAATATGTGAGAAACGATGAAGTTTTTAGGCAAATGGAAACAAAAAGTACATTTATACTTAAATCAGAAAAAGACAATTGAAATCTCTAGGGCATATGAAGAGAGAGGGCTTGGAGAACTTAACACTCACATGATATATTAAAGGCATAGAAGAACAGAGAGGTAAGTAACGAATAACCTACCTAACAAACTTATGTAAATGGTTAACAGAACAAAGATTAGTAAGGATAACAAAAATAAAGCACTTACTAAGTGTTACAAAGAAAAGAAAGTTATGAACAGACATGATCGCCGAGATCCTGAAGGGAAACTACACATGGTAAAGGAACTGAAATGGAAATAGACAGAGATTTTTGTCTCGTAGTAGTAGTAATAGTAGTAGTACTGTTCAACACTCAGCTAACGCTGGTACTTAGCCTATTGAGTCAGTCTGCCAATAGGCTGTCTACCTGTGTTCAATTATTATGCAAGTCCTTTTTTATAACGTTATGTGTTGGGATGACGCTACGTTCTTTAAGGCAGCTGGCAAATTCGAGCAAAATCCCTGCATCAACCTCTGTATGAAGTTCTTCAAATCTGCTCTCGAAGATATTCGAAATGCTTCTTTAGTCTTTTGACGAACATTCTCTTTAGGTCAAAAGCTTCTTTTTTTATTATTATAATATGTTACAAGGCAGGCCGAGTGTCTGTTGAAAATGATGAGGGTTGAGGCGAGTAAATCAGCAGCAAAATGCAAAAAAAATGTGGAAATGTTTATAAATTCATCCATGAGGATTGTCGCCGAACAATCCATAAGATCTCTTACATTATTGAACTTGCTTATGGGTACTGCTAAAGGGATCCACCTTTCTCTGATGAATCGTAGTTCTTAATATAATAAACTCCTTTCGAATTCTGCGACTACAAAATAGTCATTCCCCTATAACGTCATTAAATATTTGAGCTTAACATCTTTAACAAAATATGAATGTAGGTCATTATTTAAATAAGAGTGTACAACAAATACACACGCACACAAAATTTGCGCTTTATATATTAATAACAAAATAGTGTGCCCGCATGTGTGGACTAAAGAAGACATAAATAAAACAAATTCAAATCAGACCAATAATAGTCTATTGCTGCAATATCTGGGTTGTTGTCGATCAAATCCTTACTTTCCAGCCTCAACAGAGTTCAAAAGCCCTTGCGCGGCCTTGTGGGTAATTAATTATTTGCCACCATGCGGACGATTTATATTCCTTAGTTCCACTAGCTCGGACCTTCACAGCTAGTACCTGCGCTGTCAGCGTGTTCACGGTGGAAGACCTTCTCCCTTTCCCTTCGTGATCCTTTGATAAAATTCCAGTCAGAGAGCTTCTTCTTCAGAACTGTTACTTCATAGAACAAACTCCTGAGAGAATGATTCCTTGAAAGCTAAAATCTTGACCTCGTCCAGCGTCAATCGATATCTATCCTATTATTCCTCATAATACTCTCTTATTTCCCCCTCTCTTGCAATCTCACAAAGTAAATGATCTACCTTCAGTGGCTCTTGGGCCTTGTATTAAATAAACTATCAGTAACTAAATTGAAATATTGTAACGTTGGCATGTAACTTTATAAAAATTTTATATCTGTAAAGGAGACAACGGAAAAATAATGTTATCGAGGCTGTAAAAACCAAATGTTTTAAATGTAATTCTCGAAGAATGGAGGAATGAGAATTTTCTGTATTGTTGGAGTTCTTCAATAAAAAGTGGCTTTCCATCTCATTCTATTTCTCTATCACACACACACACACACTTTCTCTTTCTCTCTATAACATTCTCCCTCTCTCTTTCTCTATCTCTCTTTCTTTCTCTCTTTCTTTCTATATCTATCTCTTTCCCTCTATGTTTCACTTTTTTCTCTTTCTCACAATTTCTTTCCCTTTCTCTCTCATTTTTCTCTCTCTCTCTTTCTAACTTTCCCTATCTCTCTCGTCCGCTACTGACAGAATTTTACGTTATTATTACCCTATTTGACGTTATATATGATACATTTATTCCACAAAATGGCTAAAAATCTTTCTGCGTCTTACATACGATATCCAGTCTTCTTGTAGACTAATTTCATTCCCCAAAATTACTAGTTCGGCTATACTTTTAACTCAAACGGTAACTTGTACTAAACTCAACAACTTAATGATATTATAGACTTAAACAAAATTATTATTATTATTGTTATTATTATTATTATTAGTAGTAGTAGTAGTAGTAGTACTGTGGGAGTGCAGCGTGCCCAAAAAATGACGCAGGGCAAAAAATATACGAAACCTAATATAGCCATCATGACACTCAGCGTGATAAGGGTATGTATACAGGCCACATGCATCACAGTCAATTGCACATAATATGGTCAATATTATTATTACTATTGAGAGATCATCATGCATACAAAATGACCCTGGGGCACAAAATATACGAAACTCAATATAACCATCATGACACCCTGTCTAATATGAGTATACCGGGCATGTGCGTGATATGGTAGGGTAACAACTTTTGATAAAAGCAACACATAACCTTTCGGGCGGGGTCCACTTTGTGATATCTTCAATTCGGGCAACCCAGTCTGCTCAGATGATCACTGATTGAGGGTGTTCCTAATGTGACTCCCAAATCGAATTAGCTGACTTAAGATGCCCCCCTTCACCAACACACTACTCCCGTTCATGAACAGAGATGCACAGTGTTTCGGTCCTAATGGATATACACAATTGGTTATGGCCAGCCAACTAAAAAGCAAATCTGTAGTACTGAATGGTATAATTGCTGTAATTCATCTTAATTCACCAAGACAAAGCATGTACATGTTAACACCGTTACTTAAGGTCAGGGGCCATAAAAGTCATGCCTGGTGTAGCATCAGGGCATTTATTATTATTATTGATATTTTTATTATTAGTGGTACTGTAAAAATAATTATCGTAACAAAGTACCGTTCATCGGTACCAGCTGATCAATCTTTTAAAATACGCCTCATTAAACAGTTGGAATATACAGAAAAAAGGTAACTGAACTCTGAGGAAAATAACAAGAAGCCCCAAGGGAAAAAGATTTTTTTCTAGATTATTCCGTAAGGAAACGGGGACGTGTCTAATATGTCATTGCACCTTTATGCCGTCAAATTCAGTAGCTTTTAAGTAATATTTACTTTTATTTGTAACAGTCATCGCTGTTCCTGGGAAAGGCTGCGAAACAGCTTCTCGTTGCCTTCTCCACGGCTTTGAATTCCTTGTCCTTCTCCGAGACTGTTGTCTCCCAAAAGTAGTGTGTTCAGTCTACCCTGCTATTTAATATGTAGCTGAGTTGGGGTTAAGAAGAAATGGGATCGTTTTTTCCCTAGGGTATTAACGTGAAATGAACACAGAAATGCTTAACCTAGAATTTGAACTTGCCCCGTCTGTTCCATTTTCTACTCTGATAACCATCAATCTGTTAAATAATAGTTTCAGACTGTTATTTTTTTTAGTGACAGTGCATTTTGGCTCATACCTTCTGAAGTTGACCTTTAAGGTCAGATAGAATAGGGATGTTGATTTTGATTGGTTGAACCGAACATGGGAATATTAGAGAGAGAAAGTTATTTCGGGGAATTAAGTTTTACGCGTCGAAGAATGTAGACTAGCAGATGGTTAGTTACAAAAAATGTAACATATCGATGATATATATCGTTTCGATTTGCAATAAGGTCAAGAGGGTAGACATCGGCCAGGTTTACACTAGAACAAAAAAATATAAATAGGTCCGGATTACCCTCGAAGCAAAAAGATAGACTTATGTCCAGTTTACACTAGAGACAAATGTCTGGTTTACACAGGAATTTAAATGGTATACATCGTTCCGATTTATAATTTTAGTCAAAAAGGTAGACATTGGCCCGGTTTGCACTCAAGTAAAAAATATAAATATATCTGGTTTACACTAGAGGCAAAAAGATTGACGTAGGTCCGGTTTACACTAGAGACAGAAGTCTGGTTTCGATTTACGAGAGACAAAAAAGTATACATGGGCCGATTTACACTTGAGTAAAAATATATATAAATAGGTCCGGTTTACACTAAAGGCAAAAAATTCTCTAGGTCCGGTTTACACTAGAGGCATAATTTTGGTTCCGATTTACAAAAGATTTAAAAAGTTAGACACAGATCCAGTTGACATTAGAATATAAAAATATAAATAGAAGTTAGGTTTATATACGAGTCTGTAAGGATCGACTCGGAAGTAGCCTCTTTTTCGTGGGGAGGGGGCGCCTTACCGCTCTATAGGAATACAGTCGGTCTATTCTAAATCCTGCGAACATAGCAAATACTTAGGAGTGTATAGTAGATTATTTAATATAATATATAATTACTGTATTAATTTTTACTTGTTTTTTTTTTTTATCGAAACTTTAACTCGGACAATCAAGCAATGGCATTGAATCGTCAGCGCAGGACAGGATTTGATCTGACGTCCATTTTGCCAGAAGCATTAAATCAATGGGAAACAAGTGAAATAAATAACTTTGAAATGTCTGTTTTACAATCTTTGCTGTCAACGAATTTATTGTTGACATTATTCATGTTAATAAAGCTTTATTATTAACGACACCAGTCATGAATAGCTGGTACTGTTTTCCTGTTAATTTTTTTTATTAAATACTAAGAAAAGTAAAAATTTATTTTGTGTGGAAAAGGTTTCTGTGATATGGCATCTTCAAAACACGCAAATAATTTTCCCGTTCATTACTAATAAAATAGAAATTGTTTTCAACCACTGAACGGTTAGAAACGGTAATTGTTACTATTAAAGACAAATACATATAATAGAAAAGACGTAGCCACTTCTTTTCCACATGATGGTTTTTTTTTTTTCACTTTAAAATCTCCTGGGTTTAATAAATAAGCATACGAAATTTGATGGTTCTACATGAAACCGTTTCGCCTTGTATAATGAACAAACCAACAATTTTTTTTCCAATTTATAGATTCCAATTCCTCTTATTATTCGTATTTAATTTAGGATTATATTTGATTTTGTGAAAAGGTCTCTCGTTTTAAATTCTCGGTGTTCCATAACAAAATTTCCACTTCCGGAACCTTGCGAACCATTTACGAACTGTAGTCTCAGTCTTAGTATCATCTCTATACAGGTTTGCTGCTGATGATGATGACCAAACCGAAACGTTGATTAAAAATAAGCCAACTCGCACGACAAGAGATATCACAGGCATACTCCAGATATCTCATATAAAGTGGCCGAGTCATCTGAAAACACTTGGCTATGTGAATCGTAAAAAAAATTAATGTACCTAATTTCCATCCGTGATTCTCTGCTCAGAGGCAATAAAAATAACTCATTTTTAAAAGAAATATAACAATTATTGAAAAGTGAGATAGTAAAATTCAGTTTTATTATCGAATATTTGACGAGTGGATACCATACAAAACGAAACTTCGTTTGGGATGATAAATTTGAACATTTAATTTTATTTTTGGATATTAGTGCTCTATTTTCATTTTTTTTTTTAAATATTGAACCCTAATTAAAAAGACTGCTTGCCTTAAAAGTGTAATCTTGCAGAAATACACAGGTCGACCGTTTTTTTTCTTTCTTGCGAAATACAATTTTTGCTATATATACATATATATGTGTGTGTGTGTGTATGTGGAGTGGGAGAAAGAGAACATAATGTGATAGATAGATAGATAGATAGATAGATAGATAGAAAAAAAAAAACTTTGACGGATAACAGTGGAAAATAATGTCCGATTTTAGAATCAATATTTATTTCTGAATTAATGTATTTAACAATGTTTAAATCAGTCAAAATAGGAACCATGAAATTCTATACATTTCTGCCACCGAGTTCAAAGGTTTTTTTCTGCTTTTACGATAAAATTCTAAAGTTTCGGACGGCAAGAAATTTTTCAATACAGTTTCTGTATCTTGTTAAGAAAATGCCTTTTGGTTTAAAAAAAAATTGTCAAGATGTTGAACGTCAATTGCAGATTGATGTCCTCCACCACCTGGATCTTCAAGACTTGTATCCGACTAACTATGGAACTTCAGAAACCAGCGCCGTACTGTACGATTACAAGTGGATCTTTCAATCAATGCTCTTTTAATGGTAGTAGCAGTTTTAGAAGCATTATAACCAAACTTGAACTCATACAAAAAAAGTAAACGTATCACATTTTTTTTTTATTTTCCTGTTCAAGATGGGGGAGGTTTATAATGTTTTAAATTAAATTCTGAAAGAGTCGTGAGTTTAATCATCAGGAATGAGTAATATATTTTTGTGTAGCTATTATAATAATGTATTAGAACACAAAAGGTTTATTGTAAAATCGGACATTATTTTCTGAGAAACCTAAAAGATATGAGCAAACCGCTAGATAAACTAAGCTGGTATCGCAGATCAGACAATCGTACTGATCTTAGATAAGAATGTATATTGTGTAAAAAAAGAAATAATCAATCGTGAATGCAAGAGACTTTACTTTGAAAAATCAATTTCTCGGTATTCTTGTTTCACCCTTTGGCTTTCTCTAGACGAAATTCTCTAGAATTCCTGTAGACGAATCAGATTCCGTTTCATTTACAGATCAAAAAGGATGGGAAAAAAGATAACGCGAATTGAAACATTGCCACTTTTGATGTATAATGAAATAAGAATCTGTACGGATACGATGATAGAGTACCGTACGATAATATGAAATAAACACAATTCGTAAAAGTGAAAAGAAACTAGTCTTACCTAAGCAGAAAAAAAAAGTATATCAAATACATTATGAGTGTGAAAGTTCAAATGAATGCCTGTAATCCCTGCACGAGTGTTTAAACGTGTAGTGATAGCAATAAATAAATTACTAAATAACCGTTAATCCTTATTACTAGATTATATAGGAATATGGAACCAAAATAATTAATAATAAAAGACAAATTAAAAGTTAAACTATAAAAGTACTTTTTAAAATACAGATAAAATTGTAATTAATAATGAAAAAAATAAAGTTAGATTATAAAAAAGTTAAGTAACATATATAGATTGATCGATTTGTCTGTTTAATAGCATATCAACTTCTTATGGGTCATGTAATGCCGAAATTTAATTTTCTTGAGAGCTTCGAAGTAATAAAAATATTATTCTGCTTTTACAACAGAATACATGGTAGATAATACTCAGCTTTTGTGCATATATATGTTTGTGTAGACATGATTACTAGAGACGGTGGTGTGTGTTTTATATTGTAGTTTTGTGGAAGTTATATTTTCGAATATAGTTTGATTTAAGAAATTGTCGGGTATTATATAGCTTAATATCATGAAAGTGTTCTTTCATGCTAGTGGCTTGGTAGTATTTCAAACGGATTTGGATGAAGATGCTACAATTTGTTAGTATGTGTGTATTGTTGGTAATATTTTTATATATAAAAATATATTTATGGTATTTTTATATTTATACTTTCATAGTGTTTTGCTTTGAGATTCACTATTTACCCATAGATATTATACCAATAGATGGGACACTAACAGGTGCTACCACCCTGGAATAGGGTGATCTGGGAAGAACAGCAATTAAAAGGTGGTTGCACGTTCCTCAGAACCTTCAATCTCCTGATCAGAGGCCTTGCTTCCTGGTGTAGTTTATCGTCATACCCAGGACTAATCACACACTGTCGTGTGACTTTGTATGCTCGTATGCAACGTATCTGCGTGTGTCTATCATGTGCAAAAGTAGCTTATATTTGCTAGTGCCAGTTAATGTATGCACAATACCCCCTCCCATTCAATCTGGACAACTACTACCCTGGGCTGAAAAATAAAATCATAGACCTGGTGGCAGGGGGAAATATTTTAAAAACCTAAAAATATTAGATTATTATAAGATTTTATTGAACTTATTCGGTAATAAATAGAATAACTTTTTTTAATTTTTAACTTTTTAAAAATCTTATTGAAATATTTTATGCCTGTCGTGGAATTAAAATGTAAATACACACACGCAATCAGATAGACCCACAATTTGAATGAAATTGAAATGTACACCTGTGTCAACTGGGCGAACTTCCGTTTCTGTCTGGCTACAAATATTGGGTAACAGAGAAAGAATAAATTAACGGCAAATCCTGTCTGTATGTTCGTGTCCTATCTAACTCGGACCAGACTTGCTCTACATAGAAATATTATACCTTTTTGGAATCAGGATGATCCCAGGATTGAAAATCAGCCCTTTATCTGGTGCTTGAACTTTCAGCATCGCGGTTTGAGTTCAAATTTTAAAATAACTAAATAAAAAATAAAAAAATGAATGATCTTAAAAGTATTTAATTTATATTGAGTTTTGTAGTCGGCCGTGGCGGTTACCACTTGTAGTGGGAATGGCGGTTGCCACTTGTTGAGGGTTCATGGCGTGGCTGTTATGTTGTTGATAGAAGTCAGACGTAGAAGAAACGCAAGGTTCAGATACTCCTGCCCGCCGAGCCCAACTACATAAAAAGGTTGGACTTTGATTAAGTCCAAAGAAGAAGGTAAAGAAAGCAAACAAAACACAAGACCGATAATATATGTATATACAAATATATTAATAACAAGTTACAATACATGGAAACAGTACAAAGGACGAAGTGTGTGTGAATATTCTGTATGTGCGTGCGTGTGTGAATATTCTGTATGTGCGTGCGTGTGTGAATATTCTGCTTAGCGTGTTTTCACGCTATCCCTTGTTAGCGACTACATTTCGAGGTTGATAGCTGAAAATCCTCTAGGAATAAGAGAGTTTACCTCAAGGTGTCAGTGCACAGGCCCGAAGGAAAAAGAGATAGAGGTGAAGGGTCAGCGGCTATTTATAGCCAGGGAAGAGAGACCCCTGGTGAAAGGGTTAACGGACTGAAGGAGGAGTTAACTCCGACAGTTTAAAATAATACGAAAACTTTGTGAACTTGATTTTTTGTTTTAAATTCGGTTTAAAATATCTCCCAAACTTTGTGAATTGAGAAAATCAATTTTATTTCTTCAAAATCACAATAAATCGGATTTAAATTGAAACGTTTTGCTACATGAGATTTTGAAGTTTGTGATTTGAAGAACTCAATTAGAATTTTAGCCTAAATCGGAGTTTCGGCCCAAATCGCTCTTTTTGTCGGAATTGGACTCATAGCGCGAATCAGAGTTAAAGTGAGATCTTGAAGTTCTATGAAGTGAATTGAGGAATTCAAAGTTATTTCTTCAAAATTAGCATTGCTGTTTTCTAAGTTGAACCTGAGATCCCTTTAGTTTGGGGCCAGAAATTCAATTAGCCCTGGACACGAGTTAGCATTAAAGGTCTTTTAAGCTAGTTTCTAATAAATACAGTATTTGAAATAAACAATTTAGATTTTAAATTTGGCTATCTTGCTGTCTGTGAAACGACAGGTATCGAATAGGTACGAATGAAATACGACAGATACCAAAAAGGTACGAATGAAATGCGATAGCTACCGAAAAGGTATGAATGAAATGCGATAGCTACCGAACAGGTACGAATGAAATACGACAGCTGCCGAACAGGTACGAATGAAATACGACAGTTACCGAACAGGTACGAATGAAATACTTCTATTTTAAGGTCGGCCATGATATGGATTGCAAGATTGTAAGAATTACTTGAATATTTCCCTCATTAAATTTATTTATATTTATAGTATAAATAAATAGATATTTTGGCTATATGAATATAGTACTACTAAATGAAAAGCAGTAACTCTAAGCCTAGCTGCAATCATGCGATGATACAACTATTACACTGTGTCTGCAGCATCTTCTTCTATGTGCCATGTCCATTCAGGACGTTGGCGATCATGGCTCCCCACAGTTTCCTGCCTTTTGTAGCTCTTAATAAATGATGTCTTTTTGCTATCCCTCCTAAACCCATGTTCCGTTATCGATTAATTCAACTTCACTAGACAGATTATGCGCTGTTTACCTCTTTCCCTGGTGACTTCAATCTGTCCTGTATTAAATATTGAAAAACACTCATTCCTTATTAAATGCCCTAGAAATTTCAACTGTCTCTTCCTGATGTTACGTATGAGTGAACTTTTTTCCCTTTTATCTAAAACTTCGTCGTTGCTCAAATGTTGGGTCCATGGTATTCACCTTCTGTAGAACCATATTTCTGTTGCTTCAAATCTCTTCTTCATCTATAAAAAGATTGTTCAGCATAGACTGCTACATGATATTGCATAACAATTCCATAATCTTTTCTTTGTTTCTAACGATATTTATCTGTTTCTTAATTCTTTGCTTCGCTTTTGGAAGGCATCATTCGCGATCACAATGCTATTTCAGATTTCAATGTCGCAATTTTCGTAATTTAATAAGACGTTTCCAAGATATTTAAAATATTACACCAGCTTGATTTTGGTATTTCTAATTTGTAATTTGCATATTGGAGTTATCCTATTGGTGGCAGACATACATTCTGTGTTCTGACAATTGAAGTTTAGTTATTTTTTCTCGCTTTCCTTTATTTGGTATCACCCGCCAGCGGACAACTATACAGTCTGTATTCTTCCTATTAATATTTAGGCTTTTCATCTCGCTTTCCTTTCTTTGGACACTTCATATTGCAGATATCCACAAACTATGTCTTCTTATAATTAATGTTTAATCCTTTCTTCTCGATTACCTTCTTCCGCTTTATGACGACTATACATTCTGTCTTCTTACGAATGATGTTTAGTCCTTTTTATCTCATTTTCCTTTACTTGGCGTCTTCCTCTTGCTGACAACCATACATTCTGTCTTCTTACAGTTGATGTTTAGTCCTTTTTATCTCATTTTCCTTTACTTGGCCTCTTCCTCTTGCTGACAACCATACATTCTGTCTTCATACAAATGATGTTTAGTCCTTTTTATCTCATTTTCCTTTACTTGGCCTCTTCCTCTTGCTGACAACCATACATTCTGTCTTCTTACAAATGATGTTTAGTCCTTTTTATCTCATTTTCCTTTACTTGGCCTCTTCCTCTTGCTGACAACCATACATTCTGTCTTCTTACAATCGATGATTGGTCCTTTCTTCCCGCGTTCCTTTACTTGGCCTCTTCCTCTTGCTGACAACCATACATTCTGTCTTCTTACAATTGATGTTTGGTCTTTTCTTATCGCTTTCCTTTACTTGGCCTCTTCCTCTTGCTGACAACCATACATTCCGTCTTCTTACAATTGATTTTTAGTCCTTTTTATCTCACATTCCTTTACTTGTCCTCTTCCACTTGCTGACAACCATACATTCTGTCTTCTTACAATCGATGTTTAGTCCTTTTTTCCCGCGTTCCTTTCTTTGGCCTCTTCGTCTTGTTCACAACCATACATTCTGTCTTCTTACAATTGATGTTTAGTCCTTTTTATCTTCCTTTCCTTTACATGGCCTCTTCCTCTTGCTGACAACCATACATTTTGTCTTCTTACAATTGATGTTTAGTCCTTTCTTCCCGCTTTCCTTTACTTGGCCTCTTCCTCTTGCTGAACAACCATACATTCTGTCTTCTTACAATTGATGCTTAGTCCTTTCTACTTGCATTCCTTTACTTGGCCACTTCTTCTTGCTGACAACCATACATTCTGTCTTCTTACAATTCATTTTTAGTCCTTTTTATCTCACTTTCCTTTACTTGGCCTCTTTCTCTTGCTGACCACCATACATTCTGTCTTCTTACAATTCATTTTTAGTCCTTTTTATCTCACTTTCCTTTACTTGGCCTCTTTCTCTTGCTGACCACCATACATTCTGTCTTCTTACAATTCATGTTTAGACCTTTCTTCTTGCTTTCCTTTACTTGGCCTCTTCCTCTTGTTGACAACCATACATTCCGTCTTCTTACAATTGATTTTTAGTACTTTTTATCTCACTTTCCTTTACTTGGCTTCTTTCTCTTGCTGAAAACCATACCTTCTACCTTCTTACAATTGATGTTTAGTCTTTTCTTATCGCTTTCCTTTACTTGGCCTCTTCCTCTTGCTGACAACCATACATTCTGTCTTATTACAATTCATTTTTAGTCCTTTTTATCTCATTTTCCTTTACTTGGCCTCTTCCTCCTGCTGACAACCATACATTCTGTCTCGTTACAATTGATGTTTAGTCCTTTTTATCTCACATTCCTTTACTTGTCCTCTTCCTCTTGCTGAACAACCATACATTCAGTCTTCTTACAATTGATGTTTAGTCCTTTTTATCTCCCTTTCCTTTACTTGGCCTCTTCCTCTTGCTGAACAACCATACATTCTGCCTTCTTACAATTGATGTTTAGTCCTTTCTTCTCGCTTTTCTTTACTTGGCCTCTTCCTCTTGCTGAACAACCATACATTCTGTCTTCTTACAATTGATGTTTAGTCCTTTTTATCTCGCTTTCCTTTACTTGGCCTCTTCCTCTTGCTGAACAACCATACATTCTGTCTTCTTACAATTGATTTTTAGTCCTTTTTATCTCACTTTCCTTTACTTGGCCTCTTCCTCCTGCTGACAACCATACATTCTGTCTTCTTACAATTGATGTTTAGTCCTTTTTATCTCACTTTCCTTTACTTGGCCTCTTCCTCTTGCTGAACAACCATACATTCTGTCTTCTTACAATTGATGTTTAGTCCTTTCTTCTCGCTTTCCTTTACTTGGCCTCTTCCTCTTGCTGACAACCATACATTCTGTCTTCTTACAATTAATGTTTAGTCATTTCTTCTCGCTTTCCTTTACTTGGCCTCTTCTTCTTGCTGAAAACCATACATTCTGTCTTCTTACAATTGATGTTTAGACCTTTCTTCCAGTGTTCCTTTACTTGGCCTCTTCCTCTTGTTCACAACGATATTTCTGTCTTCTTACAGTTGATGGTTAGTCCTTTCTACTTGCTTTCTTTACTTGGCCTCTTCCTCTTGCTGACAACCATACATTCTGTCTTCTTACAATTGATGTTTAGTCCTTTTTATCTCACTTTCCTTTACTTGGCCTCTTTCTCTTGCTGACAACCATACATTCTATCTTCTTACAATTGATGTTTAGTCTTTTCTTATCGCTTTCTTTACTTGGCCTCTTCCTCTTGCTGACAACCATACATTCTGTCTTCTTACAATTGATGTTTAGTCCTTTTTATCTCACTTTCCTTTACTTGGCCTCTTCCTCTTGCTGAACAACCATACATTCTGTCTTCTTACAATTGATGTTTAGTCCTTTCTTCTCGCTTTCCTTTACTTGGCCTCTTCCTCTTGCTGACAACCATACATTCTGTCTTCTTACAATTAATGTTTAGTCATTTCTTCTCTCTTTTCTTTACTTCTCTCTCTTCTTCTTGCTGAAACCATACATTCTGTCTTCTTTACAATTGATGTTTAGACCTTTCTTCCAGTGTTCCTTTACTTGGCCTCTCTCTCTCTTCTCTCTTGTTCACAACGATATTTCTGTCTTCTTACAGTTGATAGTTAGTCCTTTCTACTTCTTTTTTTACTTGGCCTCTCTTCCTCTTGCTGACAACCATACATTCTGTCTTCTTACAATTGATGTTTAGTCCTTTTTTATCTCTTTTCTTTATTTGGCCTCTTTCTCTTGCTGACAACCATACATTCTATCTTCTTACAATTGATGTTTAGTCTTTTCTTATCTCTTCCTTTACTTGGCTCTCTTCTCTCTCTCTTGCTGACAACCATACATTCTGTTTTCTTACAATTGATGTTTAGTCCTTTTTTATCTCTTTTTCCTTTACTTGGCCTCTTCCTCTTGCTGAACAACCATACATTCTGTCTTCTTACAATTGATGTTTAGTCCTTTCTTCTCGCTTTCCTTTACTTGGCCTCTTCTCTCTCTCTCTTGCTGACAACCATACATTCTGTCTTCTTACAATTAATGTTTAGTCATTTCTTCTCTCTTTTCCTTTACTTGGTCTCTCTCTCTCTCTTCTTCTTGCTGAAAACCATACATTCTGTCTTCTTACAATTGATGTTTAGACCTTTCTTCCAGTGTTTTCTTTACTTGGCCTCTCTCTCTCTCTCTTCACAACGATATTTCTGTCTTCTTACAGTTGATGGTTAGTCCTTTCTTCTTGCTTTTTTTTTTTTTCTCTCTCTCTCTTCCTCTTGCTGACAACCATACATTCTGTCTTCTTACAATTGATGTTTAGTCCTTTTTTATCTCTTTTTCCTTTCTCTTTCTCTCTCTTTCTCTTGCTGACAACCATACATTCTATCTTCTTACAATTGATGTTTAGTCTTTTCTTATCTTTCTTTTATTTGGCCTCTTCCTCTTGCTGACAACCATACATTCTGTCTTCTTTACAATTGATGTTTAGTCTTTTTTTATCTCATTTTTCTTTTCTTGGCCTCTTCCTCTTGCTGAACAACCATATATTCTGTCTTCTTACAATTGATGTTTAGTCCTTTCTTCTCTCTTTCCTTTACTCTCTCTCTCTCTTCCTCTTGCTGACAACCATACATTCTGTCTTCTTACAATTAATGTTTAGTCATTTCTTCTCGCTTTCCTTTACTTGGCCTCTTCTTCTTGCTGAAAACCATACATTCTGTCTTCTTACAATTGATGTTTAGACCTTTCTTCCAGTGTTCCTTTACTTGGCCTCTTCCTCTTGTTCACAACGATATTTCTGTCTTCTTACAGTTGATGGTTAGTCCTTTCTTCTTCTTTCCTTTACTTGGCCTCTTCCTCTTGCTGACAACCATACATTCTGTCTTCTTACAATTGATGTTTAGTCCTTTTTATCTCCCTTTCCTTTACTTGGCCTCTTCATCTTGCTGACACCCATACATTCTGTCTCCTTACAATTGATGTTTAGTCCTTTTTATCTCTTTCTTTTCTTTTCTCTCTCTCTCTTCCTCTTGCTGACAACCATACATTCTGTCTTCTTACAATTGATTTTGAGTCCTTTTTTCTCTCTTTTCTTTACTTGGCTCTTTTCTCTCTTGTTGACAACCACACATTCTGTCTTCTTACAATTGATGTTTAGTTTTTTCTTCTCCCTTTCCTTTACTTGGCTCTCTTCCTCTTGTTGACAACCATACATTCTGTCTTCTTACAATTGATGTCCTTTTTCTCTCTTTTTATTTTCTCTTTCCTCTCTCTTCTCTCTCTTCCTCTTGCTGAACAACCATACATTCTGTCTTCTTACAATTGATTTTAGTCCTTTTTATCTCTTTCTTTCCTTTGGTCTCTCTCTCCTCCTCTCTGAACAACCATACATTCTTCTGTCTTCTTACAATTGATGTTTAGTCCTTTTTTATCTCTTTTCCTTTATTTGGCCTCTTCTCTCTTGCTGAACAACCATACATTCTGTCTTCTTACAATTGATTATTAGTCCTTTTTTCTCTCACTTTGGTCTTTCTCTCTCTCCTCTTCATTCTCCTGCTGAACAACCATACATTCTGTCTTCTTACAATTGATGTTTAGTCCTTTTTTATCTCGCTTTCCTTTCTCTTCTCTCTCTTCTCTCTTCTTGAACAACCATACATTCTGTCTTCTTACAATTGATTTTAGTCCTTTCTTCTCTCTTTTCTTTATTTGGCCTCTTCCTCCTGCTGACAACTCTTACATTCTTCTGTCTTCTTACAATTGATGTTTAGTCCTTTTCTTCTCTCTTTTCTTTATTTGGCCTCTCTCTCTCTCTCTTGAACAGTCATACATTCTGTCTTCTTACAATTGATGTTTAGTCCTTTCTTCTCTCTTTTCTTTTTTACTTCTCTCTCTCTCTTCTCTCTTGCTGACAACCATACATTCTGTCTTCTTACAATTAATGTTTAGTCATTTCTTCTCTCTTTTCTTTTTACTTCTCTCTCTCTCTCTCTCTCTTGCTGAAAGTCATACATTCTGTCTTCTTACAATTGATGTTTAGACCTTTCTTCAGTCTTTCCTTTATTTCTCTCTCTCTCTCTCTCTTCCTCTCTTGTTCACAACGATATTTCTGTCTTCTTACAGTTGATGGTTAGTCTTTCTTCTCTCTTTTCTTGCTTTTTTCTCTCTCTCTCTCTCTCTCTCTCTTGCTGACAACCATACATTCTGTCTTCTTACAATTGATGTTTAGTCCTTTTTCTTCTCTTTTTTTTCTCTTCTCTCTCTTTCTCTTGCTGGCAACCATACATTCTATCTTTTACAATTGATGTTTAGTCCTTTTTCTTTCTCTCTTTCTCTCTCTCTGGCCTCTTCTGTCTCTTACAATTAATGAGTCCTTTCTTCTCCATACATTCTGTCTTCTTACAATTGATTTTGCCTTCCTTTTTTATCTTTCTTCTCTCTTTTCCTTTCTTTGGCCTCTCTCTCTCTCTCTTGCTGACAGTCATACATTCTGTCTTCTTACAATTGATGTTTAGTCTTTTTCTTCTCTCTTTTCTTTTTGGTCTCTCTCTCTCTCTCTCTCTCTCTCTTGCTGACAGTCCTTACATTCTGTCTTCTTACAATTGATGTTTAGTCCTTTCTTTTCTCTTTCCTTTTTATTTGGTCTCTCTCTCTCTCTCTCTCTTCTCTCTTGCTGACAGTCCCATACATTCTGTCTTCTTACAATTGATGTTTAGTCCTTTCTTCTCTCTTTTCTTTTTACTTCTCTCTCTCTCTCTCTCTCTCTCTCTTGCTGACAACCATACATTCTGTCTTCTTACAATTGATGTTTAGTCCTTTCTTTCTCTCTTTTCTTTATTTGGTCTCTCTCTCTCTCTCTCTCATCTTGCTGACAGTCATACATTCTGTCTTCTTACAATTAATGTTTAGTCCTTTCTTCTCTCTTTCTTTTCCTTTGGTCTCTCTCTCTCTCTCTTGCTGAACTCTCATTCTGTCTTCTTACAATTGATTTTTAGTCCTTTTCTTCTCTCTTTTTCTTTATTTGGTCTCTCTCTCTCTCTCTTTCTTCAACATTCCTTACATTCTGTCTTCTTACAATTGATGTTTAGTCCTTTCTTCTCTCTTTTCTTTATTTTCTCTCTCTCTCTCTCTCTCTCTTGCTGAACAGTCCTTCATTCTGTCTTCTTACAACCATACATTCTTTCTTCTCTACAATTGATGTTTAGTCCTTTTCTCTCTTTTCTTTATTTGGTCTCTCTCTCTCTCTCTCTCTCTCTCTCTTGCTGACAGTCATACATTCTGTCTTCTTACAATTAATGATTAGTCCTTTCTTCTCTCTTTTCTTTATTTGGTCTCTCTCTCTCTCTCTCTCTCTTGCTGACAGTCATACATTCTGTCTTCTTACAATTAATGATTAGTCCTTTCTTCTCTCTTTTCTTTATTTGGTCTCTCTCTCTCTCTCTCTTGCTGACAGTCATACATTCTGTCTTCTTACAATTGATGATTAGTCCTTTCTTCTCTCTTTTTTCTTTGGTCTCTCTCTCTCTCTCTCTCTCTTGCTGACAGTCATACATTCTGTCTTCTTACAATTGATGATTAGTCCTTTCTTCTCTCTTTTCTTTATTTGGTCTCTCTCTCTCTCTCTCTTGCTGACAGTCATACATTCTGTCTTCTTACAATTGATGATTAGTCCTTTCTTCTCTCTTTTCTTTATTTGGTCTCTCTCTCTCTCTCTCTCTCTGAAGACCATACATTCTGTCGTCTTACATTCGATGTTTAGTCCTTTTTTCTCTCTTTTCTTTATTTTCTTCTTCTCTCTCTCTCTCTCTCTCTTGCTGACAACCATACATTCTGTCTTCTTACAATTGATTTTTAGTCCCTTTCTTCTCTCTTTTTTTTATTTGGTCTCTCTCTCTCTCTCTCTGCTGACAACCATACATTCTGTCTTCTTACAATTGATGTTTAGTCCTTTTTTTCTCTTTTCTTTTTTTTCTCTTTCTCTTGGCCTCTCTCTCTCTTGCTGACAGTCCATACATTCTGTCTTCTTACAATTGATGTTTAGTCTTTTCTTCTCTCTTTTTCCTTTGGTCTCTTCTCTCTCTCTCTCTCTTGCTGACAACCATACATTCTGTCTTCTTACAATTGATGTTTAGTCCTTTTTCTCTCTTTTCCTTTGGTCTCTCTCTCTCTCTCTCTCTCTCTACATTCTGTCTTCTGACTTAGTCCTTTCTTGTCTTCTTACAATTGATCTTTTAGTCCTTTTTCTCTCTCATTTTCCTTTAGTCCTTTCTTCTCTCTTTCTCTCTCTCTCTCTCTCAACCAGTACATTCTGTCTTCTTACAATTGATGATTAGTCCTTTTTTCTCTTTTTTCTTCCTTTTCTCTCTCTCTCTCTCTCTCTCTCTTGCTGACAGTCCATACATTCTGTCTTCTTACAATTGATTTTTAGTCCTTTCTTCTCTCTTTTTTTTATTTTCTCTCTCTTCTCTCTCTTGACTCTCATACATTCTGTCTTCTTACAATTGATTTTTAGTCCTTTCATCTCTTTCTTTTCTTTCCTCTTCTCTCTCTCATGCTTCTCTCTCCATACATTCTGTCTTCTTACAATTGATCCTTTCTTCCTCTTTTATCTCTCTTTCCTTTCTCTTCTCTCTCTCTCTCTCTTGCTGACAACCATACATTCTGTCTTCTTACAATTGATGATTAGTCCTTTCTTCTCTCTTTTTTCTTTGGTCTTTCCTCTCTCTCTCTCTCTTCTCTCTTGCTGACAACCATACATTCTGTCTTCTTACAATTGATGTTTAGTCCTTTTTCTCTTTTTCTTTATTTGGCCTTTTCTTCTCTCTCTCTCTCTCTCTCTCTCTTGCTGACAGTCCATACATTCTGTCTTCTTACAATTGATGTTTAGTCCTTTCTTCTCTCTTTTCTTTATTTGGTCTCTCTCTCTCTCTCTCTCTCTCTCTCTCTTGCTGACAACCATACATTCTGTCTTCTTACAATTGATGCTGACATTTTAGTCCTTTTCTTCTCTCTTTTCTTTCTTTCTCTTCTCTCTCTCTCTCTCTCTCTCTGACAACCATACATTCTGTCTTCTTACAATTGATGTTTAGTCCTTTTTTATCTCTTTTTCCTTTGGTCTCTCTCTCTCTTCTCTCTCTCTGACAACCATACATTCTGTCTTCTTACAATTGATGTTTAGTCCTTTTCTTTTGTTTGTCTCTCTCTCTTTCTCTCTCTCTCTCTTACAATTGATGTTTAGTCCTTTCTTCTCTCTTTTCTTTATTTTCTCTCTTTCCTCTCTCTCTCTCTCTCTCTTGCTGACAACCATACATTCTGTCTTCTTACAATTGATGTTTAGTCCTTTTCTTCTCTCTTTTCTTTATTTGGTCTCTCTCTCTCTCTCTTGCTGACCACCATACATTCTGTCTTCTTACATGATTTTTAGTCCTTTTCTTCTCTCTTTTCTTTATTTGGCTCTCTCTCTCTCTCTTGCTGACAACCATACATTCTGTCTTCTTACAATTGATGTTTAGTCCTTTTTATCTCTTTTCTTTATTTTTACTCTCTCTCTCTTCTCTCTCTCTGACAACCATACATTCTGTCTTCTTACAATTGATTTTTAGTCCTTTCTTCTCTCTTTTCTTTGTTTTGGTCTCTCTCTCTCTCTCTTCTCTTGACAACCATACATTCTGTCTTCTTACAATTGATGTTTAGTCCTTTCTTCTCTCTTTTCTTTTTTGGTCTCTCTCTCTCTCTCTCTCTCTGCTGACAACCATACATTCTGTCTTCTTACAATTGATGTTTAGTCCCTTTTTTCTCTCTCTCTTCTTTTTTACTTGGCCTCTCTCTCTCTTGCTGACAGTCCATACATTTCTGTCTTCTTACAATTCATTTTAGTCCTTTTCTTCTCTCTTTTCTTTGGTCTCTCTCTCTCTCTCTCTCTCTTTGACAGTCCATACATTCTGTCTTCTTACAATTGATTTTTAGTCCTTTTCTTCTCTCTTTTTTCCTTTGGTCTCTCTCTCTCTCTCTCTCTCTCTCTTGCTGACAGTCCATACATTCTGTCTTCTTACAATTCATTTTAGTCCTTTCTTCTCTCTTTTCTTTATTTGGTCTCTCTCTCTCTCTCTCTCTTCTGACCACCATACATTCTGTCTTCTTACAATTAATTTTTAGTCCTTTTTCTTCTCTCTTTTCCTTTACTTGGTCTCTCTCTCTCTCTCTCTTGCTCTCCACCACATTCTGTCTTCTTACAATTCATTTTAGTCCTTTTTCTCTCTTTTTCTTTATTTGGTCTCTCTCTCTCTCTCTCTTACTGACAGTCATACATTCTGTCTCCTTACAATTGATTTTAGTCCTTTCTTCTCTCTTTCCTTTATTTGGTCTCTCTCTCTCTCTCTCTCTCTCACTGACAGTCCTTACATTCTGTCTTCTTACAATTCATTTTTAGTCCTTTCTTCTCTCTTTTTTTTATTTGGTCTCTCTCTCTCTCTCTCTCTCTTGCTGACCAGTCCTTACATTCTGTCTTCTTACAATTCATTTTTAGTCCTTTTTTTCTCTCTTTTCTTTATTTTTCCTTTTTCTCTTCTCTCTCTCTCTCTTGCTGACCAACCATACATTCTGTCTTCTTACAATTCATTTTTAGTCCTTTTTCTCTCTTTTCTTTTTTGGTCTCTCTCTCTTCTCTCTTGCTGACAGTCCATACATTCTGTCTTCTTACAATTCATTTTTAGTCCTTTTTCTCTCTTTTCCTTTATTTCTCTCTCTCTCTTCTTTATACATTCTGTCTTCTAATTTTTAGTCCTTTTTTCTCTTTTTCTTTATTTGGCTCTCTCTTCTCTTGCTGACAGTCATACATTCTGTCTTCTTACAATTCATTTTTAGTCCTTTTTTTATCTCTTTTCCTTTCTCTCTCTCTCTCTTTCTCTTGCTGACCACCATACATTCCGTCTTCTTACAATTCATTTTTAGTCCTTTTTATCTCACTTTTCTTTATTTGGTCTCTCTCTCTCTCTCTTGCTGACAGTCCATACATTCTGTCTTCTTACAATTCATTTTAGTCCTTTCTTCTCTCTTTTTCTTTGGTCTTCTCTCCTCTTTCTTTGACCTCTCATTCTGTCTTCTTCAATTCTCTCTTGTCTCTCTTCTTCTCTCTCTCTCTCTTTGACTGTCATTCATTCTGTCTTCTTTCAATTAATGATTAGTCCTTTCTTTCTCTCATTTTTTTTTTTTCTTTCTCTTCTCTCTCTCTCTCTCTCTCTCTCTCTTGCTGACAGTCCATACATTCTGTCTTCTTACAATTCATTTTAGTCCTTTTCTTCTCTCTTTTCTTTATTTGGTCTCTCTCTCTCTCTCTCTCTTGCTCTCCTACATTCTGTCTTCTTACAATTAATTTTAGTCCTTTTGTCTCTTTTCTTTACCTTTCTCTTTCTCTCTCTCTCTTGCTGACTCTCTACATTTTCTTCTTTTCATTTTAGTCCTTTCTTCTCTCTTTCTCTCTCTCTCTCTTCTCTCTCTCTGACTGACAGTCCATACATTCTGTCTTCTTACAATTCATTTTTTCTTCTCTTTCTTCTTTAGTCTCTTTTCTCTCTCTCTCTCTCTCTCTCTTGCTGACAGTCATACATTCTGTCTTCTTACAATTATTTTTAGTCCTTTCTTCTCTCTTTTCTTTGTCTTTCTCTCTCTCTCTCTCTCTCTCTCTGACAGTTTACATTCTGTCTTCTTACAATTCATTTTAGTCCTTTCTTCTCTCTTTTTTTTCTCTCTCTCTCTCTCTCTCTCTCTTGCTGACAGTCCATACATTCTGTCTTCTTACAATTCATTTTAGTCCTTTCTTCTCTCTTTTCTTTCCTTTACTTCTCTCTCTCTCTCTCTCTCTCTTGCTGACAGTCCTTACATTCTGTCTTCTTACAATTCATTTTAGTCCTTTCTTCTCTCTTTTTCCTTTATTTGGTCTCTCTCTCTCTCTCTCTCTCTTGCTGACAGTCATACATTCTGTCTTCTTACAATTAATGATTAGTCCTTTCTTCTCTCTTTTCTTTATCTCTCTCTCTCTCTCTCTCTCTTGCTGACAGTCATACATTCTGTCTTCTTACAATTAATGATTAGTCCTTTCTTCTCTCTTTTCTTTATTTGGTCTCTCTCTCTCTCTCTCTCTCTCTCTCTCTCTCTTGCTGACAGTCATACATTCTGTCTTCTTACAATTAATGATTAGTCCTTTCTTCTCTCTTTTCTTTATTTGGTCTCTCTCTCTCTCTCTCTCTCTCTTGCTGACAGTCATACATTCTGTCTTCTTACAATTCATTTTTAGTCCTTTCTCTCTCTTTTTTTTTTTGGTCTCTCTCTCTCTCTCTCTCTCTTGCTGACAGTTTATCTGTCTTCTTCTTACAATTTTTAGTCCTTTCTTCTCTCTTTTCTTTATTTGGTCTCTCTCTCTCTCTCTCTTGCTGACAGTCATACATTCTGTCTTCTTACAATTCATTTTAGTCCTTTTTTCTCTCTTTTCTTTATTTGGTCTCTCTCTCTCTCTCTTCTCTCTCTCTGACATTCCTTACATTCTGTCTTCTTACAATTAATGATTAGTCCTTTCTTCTCTCTTTTCTTTATTTTCTCTCTCTCTCTCTCTCTCTCTCTTCTCTTTCATTCATACATTCTGTCTTCTTACAATTGATTTTAGTCCTTTTTCTCTCTTTTCTTTTTGGTTCTCTCTCTCTCTCTCTCTTGCTGACAGTCTTACATTCTGTCTTACAATTAATTTTAGTCCTTTTCTTCTCTCTTTTCTTTATTTGGTCTCTCTCTCTCTCTCTCTCTCTTTCTTCTTCTTTCTTACAATTCATTTTTAGTCTTTTTTCTTTCTCTCTCTCTCTCTCTCTCTTGCTGACAGTCCTTACATTCTGTCTTCTTACAATTAATGTTTAGTCCTTTCTTCTCTCTTTTCTCTTTATTTGGTCTCTCTCTCTCTCTCTCTCTGCTGACAGTTTACATTCTGTCTTCTTACAATTAATTATTAGTCCTTTTCTTTCTCCTTTCTTTCTCTTTTCTTTATTTTGGTCCTCTCTCTCTCTCTCTCTCTCTCTCTCCAGTCCATACATTCTGTCTTCTTACAATTAATTTTTAGTCCTTTCTTTCTCTTTTTTCTTTTTCTCTCTCTCTCTCTCTCTCTCTCTTGCTGACAGTCATACATTCTGTCTTCTTACAATTAATTTTAGTCCTTTCTTCTCTCTTTTTTTTTTGGTCTTTCTCTCTCTCTCTCTCTCTTGCTGACATTCATACATTCTGTCTTCTTACAATTAATGATTAGTCCTTTCTTCTCTCTTTTCTTTATTTGGTCTCTCTCTCTCTCTCTCTCTCTTGCTGACAGTCCTTACATTCTGTCTTCTTACAATTAATGATTAGTCCTTTTCTCTTTTCTTTATTCTCTCTCTCTCTCTCTCTCTCTCTCTCTTGCTGACCACCATACATTCTGTCTTCTTACAATTAATTTTTAGTCCTTTTCTTCTCTCTTTTTTCCTTTATTTCTCTCTCTCTCTCTCTCTCTCTTGCTGACAGTCCATACATTCTGTCTTCTTACAATTGATTTTAGTCCTTTTCTTCTCTGACTTTTTTCATTCTTTTCTTACAATTGATGATTAGTCCTTTCTTCTCTCTTTTCTTTTTGGTCTCTCTCTCTCTCTTGCTGACTCTCATACATTCTGTCTTCTGTCAATTACAATTTATCCTTTTAGTCCTTTTTTTTTCTTCTCTCTCTTTCTTTCTTTTTCATTCTGTCTCTCTCTCTCTCTCTTCTTCTGACCACCATACATTCTGTCTTCTTACAATTCATTTTAGTGATTTTTTCTTCTCTTTTTTTTTTTCTCTTCTCTCTCTCTCTCTCTCTCTTCTTGCTGACACCATACATTTCTGTCTTCTTACAATTATTTTTAGTCCTTTCTTCTCTCTTTTCTTTCTTCTCTCTCTCTCTCTCTCTCTTGCTGACAGTCCATACATTCTGTCTTCTTACAATTAATGTTTAGTCCTTTCTTCTCTCTTTTCTTTATTTGGTCTCTCTCTCTCTCTCTTCTCTCTCTCTTTTGACAGTCATACATTCTGTCTTCTTACAATTGATTTTAGTCCTTTCTTCTCTCTTTTCTTTATTTGGTCTCTCTCTCTCTCTTCTCTCATTCTGTCTTCTTCTCTTAGTCTTTTCTTCTCTCTCTTTTCATCTTTGTCTTCTTCTCAATTCATTTTAGTCCTTTTTTCTCTCTTTTCTTTATTTCTCTCTCTCTCTCTCTCTCTCTCTTGCTGACAGTCTTACATTCTGTCTCTTACAATTAATGATTTAGTCTTTTCTTCTCTCTTTTCTTTTTGGTCTCTCTCTCTCTCTCTCTCTCTCTCTCTCTCTCTTGTCTCACAATTTTTAGTCTTACATTCTGTCTTCTTACAATTAATGATTAGTCCTTTTCTCTCTCTTTTCTCTCTCTCTCTCTCTTGCTGACAGTCATACATTCTGTCTTCTTACAATTAATGATTAGTCCTTTCTTCTCTCTTTTCTTTATTTGGTCTCTCTCTCTCTCTCTCTCTCTCTCTCTCTTGCTGACAGTCATACATTCTGTCTTCTTACAATTAATGATTAGTCCTTTCTTCTCTCTTTTCTTTATTTGGTCTCTCTCTCTCTCTCTTCTCTCTTGCTGTTTTACATACAGTCCTTTCTTCTCTCTTTTCTGTCTTCTTACAATTTTTAGTCTTTCTTCTCTCTTTTCTTTATTTGGTCTCTCTCTCTCTCTCTTCTCTCTCTGTCTTCTTACAATTGATTTTAGTCCTTTTTCTCTCTCTCTCTCTCTCTTCTCTTGCTGACAGTCCATACATTCTGTCTTCTTACAATTAATTTTAGTCCTTTTTCTTCTCTCTTTTCTTTATTTGGTCTCTCTCTCTCTCTCTCTCTCTCTCTTGCTGACAGTCATACATTCTGTCTTCTTACAATTCATTTTTAGTCCTTTTTTCTCTCTTTTTTCCTTTGGTCTCTCTCTCTCTCTCTCTCTCTCTCTCTTGCTGACAGTCCATACATTCTGTCTTCTTACAATTATTTTTAGTCCTTTTCTTCTCTCTTTTCTTTCTCTTTCCTCTCTCTCTCTCTCTCTCTCTCTTGCTGACAGTCCATTTCTGTCTTCTTACAATTGATTTTAGTCCTTTCTTCTCTCTTTTTCTTTATTTCTCTCTCTCTCTCTCTCTTCTGACTCTCTCTGTCTTCTTACAATTAATGTTTAGTCCTTTCTTCTCTCTTTTCTTTATTTGTCTCTCTCTCTCTCTTTTAGTCTTCTTTTTATTAGTCCCTTTCTTTCTCTTTTCTTTCTTGGCTCTCTCTCTCTCTCTCTCTCTCTTGACCACAGTCATACATTCTGTCTTCTTACAATTAATTTTAGTCCTTTTTCTTCTTTCTTTTCTTTTTCTCTTCTCTCTCTCTCTCTCTTTTGACAGTCCTTACATTCTGTCTTCTTACAATTAATTTTTAGTCCTTTCTTCTCTCTTTTCTTTATTTGGTCTCTCTCTTCTCTCTCTCTCTTGCTGACAGTCATACATTCTGTCTTCTTACAATTAATTTTAGTCCTTTTCTTCTCTCTTTTCTTTATTTGGTCTTTCTCTCTCTCTCTCTCTCTTGCTGACCACCATACATTCTGTCTTCTTACAATTGAATTAGTCCTTTCTTCTCTCTTTTTTTATTTGTCTCTCTCTCTCTCTCTCTCTCTTCTGACAGTCCTTACATTCTGTCTTCTTACAATTAATGATTAGTCCTTTCTTCTCTCTTTTTCTTTATTTGTCTCTCTCTCTCTCTCTCTCTCTCTCTTCTGACTGTCCAGTCATTCTGTCTTCTTACAATTAATGATTAGTCCTTTCTTCTCTCTTTTTCTTTCCTTCTCTCTTTCTCTCTCTCTCTCTCTCTCTTGCTGATTTCATACATTCTGTCTTCTTACAATTAATTTTTAGTCCTTTTCTTCTCTCTTTTCTTTATTTGGTCTCTCTCTCTCTCTCTCTCTTCTCTCTTGCTGACCACCATACATTCTGTCTTCTTACAATTCATTTTTAGTCCTTTTCTTCTCTCTTTTCTTTATTTGGTCTCTCTCTCTCTCTCTTCTTGACCAGTCCTTACATTCTGTTACAATTAATTTTTAGTCCTTTTTCTCTCACTTTTCTTTATTTGGTCTCTCTCTCTCTCTCTCTTGCTGACACCATACATTCTGTCTTCTTACAATTCATTTTTAGTCTTTTTCTTCTCTCTTTTCTTTTTTGGTCTCTCTCTCTCTCTTGCTGACAGTCCCTTACATTCTGTCTTCTTACAATTAATTTTTAGTCCTTTCTTCTCTCTTTTTCTTTATTTGGTCTCTCTCTCTCTCTCTCTCTCTCTCTTGCTGACAGTACATACATTCTGTCTTCTTACAATTAATGATTAGTCCTTTCTTCTCTCTTTTCTTTATTTGGTCTCTCTCTCTCTCTCTCTCTCTTGCTGACAGTCATACATTCTGTCTTCTTACAATTAATGATTAGTCCTTTCTTCTCTCTTTTCTTTATTTGGTCTCTCTCTCTCTCTCTCTCTCTCTCTCTTGCTGACAGTCATACATTCTGTCTTCTTACAATTCATTTTAGTCCTTTTCTTCTCTCTTTTCTTTCTTTTTTGGTCTCTCTCTCTCTCTCTCTCTTGCTGACAGTCCATACATTCTGTCTTCTTACAATTTATTTTTAGTCCTTTCTTCTCTCTTTTCTTTTTTTTCTCTCTCTCTCTCTCTCTCTCTCTCTCTCGCTGACAGTCATACATTCTGTCTTCTTACAAATTAATTTTTAGTCCTTTTTTCTCTCTTTTCTTTTTTTCTCTCTCTCTCTCTCTCTCTCTTTTGACAGTCATACATTCTGTCTTCTTACAGTCATTTCTTCATTTGGTCTCTCTCTCTCTGTCTTCTTACAATTCATTTTTAGTCCTTTTTCTCTCTCTTTCTTTCTTCTCTCTCTCTCTCTCTCTCTCTTGCTGACAGTCCTTACATTCTGTTTTCTTACAATTAATGATTAGTCCTTTCTTCTCTCTTTTCTTTATTTGGTCTCTCTCTCTCTCTCTCTCTTTGCTGACAGTCATACATTCTGTCTTCTTACAATTAATGATTAGTCCTTTCTTCTCTCTTTTCTTTATTTGGTCTCTCTCTCTCTCTCTCTCTCTCTTACATTCTGTCTTCTTTTTTAGTCCTTTCTTCTCTCTTTTTCTTTATTTGGTCTCCTCTCTCTCTCTCTCTTTTTTTATTCATTTTAGTCCTTTCTTCTCTCTTTCTCTTTTTCTCTCTCTCTCTCTTGCTGACAGTCATACATTCTGTCTTCTTACAATTATTTTTAGTCCTTTCTTCTCTCTTTTCTTTTTTTGGTCTCTCTCTCTCTCTCTCTCTCTCTGACTGACAGTCCATACATTCTGTCTTCTTACAATTAATTTTTAGTCTTTTCTTCTCTCTTTTCTTTTTACTTCTCTCTCTCTCTCTTCTCTTGCTGACAGTCATACATTCTGTCTTCTTTACAATTCATTTTTAGTCTTTCTTCTCTCTTCCTTTCTCTCTCTCTCTCTCTTTTTCATCTGTCTCCTTACAATTCATTTTGGTCCTTTCTCTCTCTTTCTTTCTCTCTCTCTTGCTGACAGTCCATACATTCTGTCTTCTTACAATTCATTTTTTAGTCCTTTCTTCTCTCTTTTCTTTATTTGGTCTCTCTCTCTCTCTCTCTCTCTCTCTCTCTCTCTTGCTGACAGTCATACATTCTGTCTTCTTACAATTAATGATTAGTCCTTTCTTCTCTCTTTTTTATTTGGTCTCTCTCTCTCTCTCTCTTGCTGACAGTCATACATTCTGTCTTCTTACAATTAATGATTAGTCCTTTCTTCTCTCTTTTCTTTATTTGGTCTCTCTCTCTCTCTCTCTTTGCTGACAGTCATACATTCTGTCTTC
>CAHIKZ030001680.1:1305000-1482500 GCA_903632075.3 Acanthosepion pharaonis
TCTTGCTGACAGTCATACATTCTGTCTTCTTACAATTCATTGATTAGTCCTTTCTTCTCTCTTTTCTTTTTATTTCTCTCTCTCTCTCTCTCTCTCTCTCTTGCTGACAGTCATACATTCTGTCTTCTTACAGTTAATGATTAGTCCTTTCTTCTCTCTTTTTTTTTTTCTCTCTCTCTCTCTCTTCTTCTCATTCTGTCTTCTTCAATTGGCATTTCCTCTGTCTTCTTGCTGACTTTCTTCTCTTTTTCTTTATACATTCTGTCTTCTTTACAATTAATTTTAGTCTTTCTTCTCTCTTTTCTTTATTTGGTCTCTCTCTCTCTCTCTCTCTCTTGCTGACAGTCATACATTCTGTCTTCTTACAATTAATGATTAGTCCTTTCTTCTCTCTTTTCTTTATTTGGTCTCTCTCTCTCTCTCTCTCTCTCTCTCACATACATTCTGTCTTCTTACAATTAATGATTAGTCCTTTCTTCTCTCTTTTCTTTATTTGGTCTCTCTCTCTCTCTCTCTCTCTCTTTGACAGTCCTTACATTCTGTCTTCTTACAATTGATTTAGTCCTTTCTTCTCTCTTTCTTTGGTTTCTCTCTCTCTCTCTCTTGCTGACAGTCCTTACATTCTGTCTTCTTACAATTAATGATTAGTCCTTTCTTCTCTCTTTTCTTTATTTGTCTCTCTCTCTCTCTTACTGAATACATTCTGTCTTCTTACAATTAATATTTTAGTCCTTTCTTCTCTCTTTTCTTTATTTGGTCTCTCTCTCTCTCTCTCTCTCTCTCTTGTCCTTACATTCTGTCTTCTTAGTCATTAGTCCTTTCTTCTCTCTTTTTCTTTTTTTTCTGGTCTCTCTCTCTCTCTCTTGCTGATGTCTTCTTACAATTAATTAGTCCTTTCTTCTCTTTTCCTTTCTTCTCTCTTTTCTTTTACTTTATTTTAGTCTCTTCTCTCTCTCTCTCTCTCTCTCTCTCTCTCTTGCTGACAGTCATACATTCTGTCTTCTTACAATTAATGATTAGTCCTTTCTTCTCTCTTTTCTTTATCTGGTCTCTCTCTCTCTCTCTCTCTCTCTCTTGCTGACAGTCATACATTCTGTCTTCTTACAATTGATGATTAGTCCTTTCTTCTCTCTTTCCTTTATTTGGTCTCTCTCTCTCTTCTGACAGTCATACAATCTGTCTTCTTACAATTGATGATTAGTCCTTTCTTCTCTCTTTCCTTTTTTTCTCTCTCTCTCTCTCTCTCTCTCTCTCTCACTTGTCATACATTCTGTCTTCTTACAATTAATGATTAGTCCTTTTCTTCTCTCTTTTTCCTTTGTCTCTCTCTCCTCTCTCTCTCTCTCTGACAGTGCATTCATCTTCATTCTGTCTTCTTACAATTGATTTTAGTCCTTTCTTCTCTCTTTTCTTTATTTGGTCTCTCTCTCTCTCTCTCTCTCTTCTCATACATTTGTCTTCTTACAATTAATATTTTAGTCTTTTTCTTCTCTCTTTTCTTCTTTTCTCTCTCTGTCTCTCTCTCTCAATTGTCATACATTCTGTCTTCTTACAATTAATGATTAGTCTTTTTCTTCTCTCTTTTTCTTTGTTCTCTCTCTCTCTCTCTCTCTCTTGCTGACAGTCCATACATTCTGTCTTCTTACAATTAATGATTAGTCCTTTCTTCTCTCTTTTCTTTATTTGGTCTCTCTCTCTCTTCTTACAATTGATGTTCAGTACTTTCTGTCTTCTTTTCTTTAATGATTCTCCTTTCTTCTCTCTTTTCTTTATTTCCTTTCTTCTCTCTCTCTCTCTCTCTGCTGACAGTCATACATTCTGTCTTCTTACCATATTAGTCCTTTCTTCTCTCTTTTCTTTATTTGGTCTCTCTCTCTCTCTCTCTCTGACATTCATACATTCTGTCTTCTTACAATTAATGATTAGTCCTTTCTTCTCTCTTTTCTTTATTTGGTCTCTCTCTCTCTCTCTCTCTCTCTCTCTCTTGCTGACAGTCATACATTCTGTCTTCTTACAATTAATGATTAGTCCTTTCTTCTCTCTTTTATTTATTTTCTCTCTCTCTCTCTCTCTCTCTCTCTCTCTCTTGCTGACAACCATACATTCTGTCTTCTTACAATTTAGTGTTTCTTCTCTCTTTTCTTTTTTTTCTCTCTCTCTCTCTCTCTTCTACTTCATTCTCTTCTTACAATTGTTTTTAGTCCTTTCTTTCTCTTTTCTTTATTTGGTCTCTCTCTCTCTCTCTTTCTCTTGCATTTACATTCTGTCTTCTACAATTGATGTTTAGTCCTTTCTTCTCTCTTTTCTTTATCTGGTCTCTCTCTCTCTCTCTCTCTTGCTGACAGTCCATACATTCTGTCTTCTTACAATTGATGTTTAGTCTTTTCTTCTCTCTTTTTCTTTTTTTTCTCTCTCTCTCTCTCTCTCTCTTGCTGACAGTCCATACATTCTGTCTTCTTACAATTGATGTTTAGTCCTTTTTCTCTCTTTTTTTATTTGGTCTCTCTCTCTCTCTCTCTCTCTCTTGCTGACAGTCATACATTCTGTCTTCTTACAATTAATGATTAGTCCTTTCTTCTCTCTTTTCTTTATTTGGTCTCTCTCTCTCTCTCTCTCTCTCTCTTGCTGATACATTCTGTCTTCTTACAATTGATGATTTAGTCCTTTCTTCTCTCTTTTCTTTTATTTGTTCTCTTCTTCTCTCTCTCTCTTCTCTTGTTTACATTCTTCTGTCTTCTTACAATTGATGTTAGTCCTTTTTCTTCTCTTTTGATTTTCCTTTCTTCTCTCTTTTCTTTCTCTGGTCTCTCTCTCTTCTCTGACAACCATACATTCTGTCTTCTTACAATTGATGATTAGTCCTTTCTTCTCTCTTTTCTTTATTTGGTCTCTCTCTCTCTCTCTTGCTGACAGTCATACATTCTGTCTTCTTACAATTGATGATTAGTCCTTTCTTCTCTCTGTCTTTTCTTTTTCTCTTTTTTTGTTTCTCTCTCTTCTCTCTTGCTGACAACCATACATTCTGTCTTCTTACAATTGATGTTTTAGTCCTTTCTTCTCTCTTTTCTTTTTACTTGGCTCTCTTCCTCTTGCTGACAACCATACATTCTGTCTTCTTACAATTGATTGTCCTTTAGTCCTCTTCTTCTTTCTTTCTCTTTCTCTTCTCTCTCTCTCTCTCTTGTGACAGTCATACATTCTGTCTTCTTACAATTGATGTTTAGTCCTTTCTTCCCACTTTTCTTTACTTGGCCTCTTGCTGACACCCATACATTCTGTCTCCTTACAATTGATGTTTAGTCCTTTTTATCTCCCTTTCCTTTACTTGGCCTCTTCCTCTTGCTGACAACCATACATTCTGTCTTCTTACAATTGATTTTTAGTCCTTTTTATCTCACTTTCCTTTACTTGGCCTCTTCCTCTTGCTGACAACCATACATTCTGTCTTCTTACAATTGATGTTTAGTCCTTTCTTCTCCCTTTCCTTTACTTGGCCTCTTCCTCTTGCTGACAACCATACATTCTGTCTTCTTACAATTGATGTTTAGTCCTTTCTTCTCACTTTTTCCTTTACTTGTCCTCTTCCTCTTGCTGACAACCATACATTCTGTCTTTCTTACAATTGATGTTTAGTCCTTTTCTTCTCCCTTTCCTTTTACTTGGCCTCTTCCTCTTGCTGACAACCATACATTCTGTCTTCTTACAATTGATGTTTAGTCCTTTCTTCTCCCTTTCCTTTACATTTGGCCTCTTCCTCTTGCTGACAACCATACATTCTGTCTTCTTACAATTGATGTTTAGTCCTTTCTTCCTTTCTTTTTACTTTCTTCCTTTCTTTACATTCTGTCTTCTTACAATTGATGTTTAGTCCTTTTCTTCTTCCCTTTACTTGGCCTCTTCCTCTTGCTGACAACCATACATTCTGTCTTCTTACAATTGATGTTTTAGTCCTTTCTTCTCACTTTCATTTTACTTGTCCCTCTTCCTCTTGTTGACAACCATACATTCTGTCTTCTTACAATTGATGTTTAGTCTACCTTTTCTGACAACCATACATTCTTCTTCTTTTGATGTTTAGTCCTTTCTTCACTTTTCCTTTACTTGGCCTCTTCCTCTTGCTGACAACCATACATTCTGTCTTCTTACAATTGATGTTTAGTCCTTTCTTCTCCCTTTCCTTTACTTGGCCTCTTCCTCTTGCTGACAACCATACATTCTGTCTTCTTACAATTGATGCTTAGTCCTTTCTTCTCACTTTCATTTACTTGTCCTCTACCTCTTGCTGACAACCATACATTCTGTCTTCTTACAATTGATGTTTAGTCCTTTCATCTCACTTTCCTTTACTTGGCTTTTTCCTCCTGCTGACAACCGTACATTCTGTCTTCTTACAATTGATGTTTAGTCCTTTCTTCTCACTTTCATTTACTTGTCCTCTACCTCTTGCTGACAACCATACATTCTGTCTTCTTACAATTGATATTTAGCCCTTTCTTCTCGCTTTCCTTTCCTTGGCCTTTTTTTGGATTTCAGTATCTCACTTTCCGTTCTCTCTTAAAACACCTCACTGCTTATTTACATTGTTCAGCTGTTGTCCTCATCTAAATAGTGTAAATAATTACAATACCTCATGTCAGAAATATAGACTGACTTCACAGTTATTTAAATTTTTATAGTTGTTTGATTTTGGTATCTCCCATTTATAATTTATATTTTGGCTTAGTGTACATACGTTATAAATTGTCATTCTATCATCACTATTTCTGCCATCCGGTTCTGACTTAAATATTTGATGGTTAACGAGCTTACTCTGAATATATGATGAATCATATGCGAACACCTCTGCACACGCGGTAGAGTGTATATGACAATGGTTATTTACTAACCTTTAAGAATTATAGCAGTGTAAGGATTGAACTCTGTTCGCTATTTTTGTAATCATTGCTCTTACACCCGCCTTGATTGTGTATGTGTCTATTTGGAAAGTACACATGACTAAAATCGGAAAATAGAAAATAAAAAAGCAGACATGTTATGCAAATATAAAAATAAATTAAAATAAAAAATGAAAACCAAACTGAACTAAATGAGGGATAGTGACGGACGAGAGGCAAATCCAAAAGGGAATAATGATAGCGAATAGCACACCTAGGAAGCCTTTTGTCTGCTACCAAGTATCTCCCCACCACCTCCACCTATTTTTCTCGAGCCTCTTCATGGCCGCGAGAAAAGAATGCAAATTACTACATTTATCTATTGGTAATGGAATGTGAAATATGAATCCCTTTGCTTTGTCACTTTATCTCGGCTTTAAACATCCGCTCAGTAATTCGCTGTCTGTCTGTCAATCTGCTCTCTTTTATCGTTCTCTTTCTCTGTGTCTTTTTCTCGCTTTCTCTCTCTCTCTCTCTCTCTCTCTCTTTATCTATCTATCTATCTATCTATCTCATACTGTTTTGACATCTATCTATCTAGCACTGCCTATTCTTTGTTATCTGTCTGCCTATCTATCTAACGTCTTTTTTTTTATTATTTCATCCTAAGCAAGTCAATAAATGCACTAAGTTGTAAGTGATTTACTAAGTGTTATAGAATACAGGAAAAAGTAAAAGACTATTAAGGGGAGAGAATAATAAAAAGAAGGATTAAGACAGAAGATAACGATTGACATTTCATTTAAATTCTTGAAGTTCAAAGTTGACTGGAAAACAAGATGCCGGAAGTGAGAAGAGCAAGAAAAGATATTGTTAGCATAGAACCTATGGTGACAGCTAGCAATTTCAACTCTAAAATGATGAGACCTAACTGCTAATTTAGTACTGCGTCTAAATTCGTAAAGTCAAAGTATCAGAACAATTAACATGAAAATATTTATAGAAAAGGCACAGAGAAGCTACGTTACGGTGGTAGGAAATGAACTGAATCCGGGATGCCAGGTCAGGGCCGATAACATTACAGATTCTTCTTTGAATTTTATCAAGAATCTCTAAATGCATAGCAGAAGCACCAGACCAAATATGTCTATATTTAGACGTTCTCCCAACCAACTCTAATATATTCTTTCTTTCATTCTTCTTTCTTCATTTTTCAATCATAACACCCCACCCTCATCCTACTCCCCCAAAAGCACCTCTTCTTTTCATGTCGGTCTTCCCCCCCCCCACTTTTCTTCCATTTTTTATTTGACCTTTTCTATTCTTTGTCTTTCTAATTGCGTGCATTTAGCCTCAAGCTTTAAAAAACATAACTGGTTTTCACTCACTCTCTCTCTCTCTCTCTCTCTCTCTCTCTCTCTCTCTACCTTACCTCACTCTTTTTGTCTCCCTCTCCTTTTGCTCTTATTTTTACACCATCATTTCTCTTTTACGTTTTTTTCTGCCTCTCTTTATCTCTGGTAATTTTTTTTTTTTTTTTGGTAATTAGCTGAAAAATAATTGTTTTTTTTTTACTTTAAATAAGAGAAAATTATTATACGATGTTAAAAAAGTGAGACAATTTTTTATTAGAAATATTATTATGACAAAAAGAAAAAAAAGCATTTTATAATTAAATTTTGCTCTCGCAAAATGACCTCCTTTAACCTTGATTACTGCAACAAATTATCTATACTGAGAAAACATGATGTGATGGGGAAAAATGGACTTGATTTTCAAATTCAGGCTGAAAAAAAAAAACAGCCCAGAAACATATGTCCATTGCCCAACAACATTTAGGTATGAAAAAATGTCGACCGGTGTAATTAATTCCATTCTTTTTTTTTTTTCAATGTGCTCCTTTTTATTTTGGGAATGGAAATGTTTCACTCTTCTGTCAAGTCCATCCCATGCTAATCCCGGGGGTGGCTTCAAACTTTTGAACTCTATTGTATTATACATGTGTGTGTTTATGTGAGGGGTGCTGAAAATCTTTAGTTCTGACCCATTTCCTAAAATGTAACAAAATGACAAAGCGTAAGAATTTGTCCAGGAAACTCTTCTTATCCCCCCCACCAAAGAACTTTACATTGCCAAAGATATCACAAAGTACTGTACCAGAAAAAGGAACTATGTCAACCGAGGGTTTCCAGCAGAAGCAACAACTAAAATGAATAGCGTTATTTAACTCGTAGAGAAAAGAGTTCCAAACTACCTCAAAACAAAAAGTAAAGTAGAAAGCCGCCATCAATACTCGAAATAGCAGTAACAGCCACTGGAGTCGAGAAACGGTTTTCATAAATTTCAACCGACAGTAGCAATGACTGCTCAGTCAATAAATGCTGAATATTTTCTTATAAAGAAATAGGTAACACTGACATATTACGATCGTACATATATATATATATATATATATATATATATATATATATATATATATATATATATAGACAGACAGAGACAGAGATCCTCTTTTATGCATGTTTCGTTAAAGACGACTAGTAAGATACTGCGATTAAACTTTTAATTTAATTTAATTTTTTTATTGTGTTCGTACAAGTGTTTCTTTCTGCACAAAATGTGAGTAAAAACTGTCCAAAACTTCTGCATGTATCTTGAGTTATACTAATGTTTTATTTTGCTGTGTGTGTGTGTTTTTTGGGGGGTGGGGTATGATCGATTTAGTGCTGGCTTAAATTTGTTTATGAAGCTTTTTTTTATTTGTAGGTAAGAATAATTCTGTTTAGTATTTTGGCATTATTTTAAATTTACCTTGATTACATTTGTAGATGTGATGTAATTAAAAGCAACATCAAATTACCCGACAACAGAAAACTCTTTGATAACGGTCGAACGGTCACGAAATATCAGACACAAATGGTAAATTCATAATACAGTTCAATGACGTCGTAGCACGCGAAAGAACCAAATATTAATAAAAGAACTATGTGATATATACATATATATATATATATATATATATATATATATATATATATATAAACTCTTATCACCAGTTCAAGAAAGGTATTTGAATCACTACCACGCAAAAAATTCATTTTTATATAATGTGGTAATATCTACCCTTTGCTTGAAAAAGGTTTGAACCTGGAAACCTGTGTAGCACAATTATGGAAAATAGAGTATAATATATATATTTTTAAATAAAACATCCACATTTCAACCAAAAACGTTTTCGGTTTATCTTCTTTTTAATATATACACTTTTTTTCTCGTTGGAAAAACTATAGCCTCCTATATATATATATATATATATATATATATATATATATATATATATATATGGGGGCACGCGCGTTCCACTTTCTTCCTTTTGATCTGCTAAAATATAAAATCTCTCTCCTGTCAAAATAAATTGCTTTCTCAGTTCTTTTTTTATCGTCTGCTATCTTCACTTCTCACACGGTCTCTCTCTTTTTTAATCAGATTTTGTTGTCTAACTTATGTTCTCTCTCTCTCTCTCGCTTTCTCTCTCTCTCTCTCTCTTTCTTCTCTTTAATATTCTTATTCCATTCTTTTTTATTCTAGTTTTTCCATTTCTCTCACATAGCACTATTCTTTTTTCCCATCGGTTTTACCTACCTCTTCTTTCTTTCTTTCTTTCTTTTTCCTACTCACTCCCCTATAGCTTTCTGTTCTTCGTATCATTCTCCCTCTTTCGTCTTTAGTTTCTCTTTCTTCTTCTCTTAACTTTTATCATTTCTTTCTCACCCACCATTTTTATTCACATTCTCCCACACTTTTCTCTTTGTTCTCTTTCTTTCACTTACTCTCACGCAACCGCTTAATCAATCACTATTTCTATCTATCTATTTTTTTTTCTTGTATCTTTTAACCTGTGGACCCTTATTTTCTCTTATTTTTCTTCCTACCTCAGGATGTTTGTGTCAAACAGGAAATGATAATCCTAACCTTCGATCCACTCTTGGGCCTCCTACCCTGTGATAATCATAACATACTCACCGGAAGTGCTTATACCGCGAGAAGATAACAATCAACAGACGACCGACCTTTGTGCCTCCTAAAAAGCGATGTTTAATAGGAAGACAGTCAGTTTTATAGACAATAATCTTGTCCTATTGTCTTTTCGTACGGGTATTGGGTAAGTGCGTTTCGATAAGTGCTTATTTCTCCTCACGCCCACTCGAATGGTATGTGACACAAGTCAATAAGTGAGAGTGCCATGCGTGTATGGGACCAAGGAAAAACTGTTCAAGCTTCCGCTACATTTCCTTATTTGGATGATTCGGGTGCCATGAGTTAACTGTAGCTCTCCTTCTTTTAATAAAATTGAAAACGTACCTCTTGGGTGGGTATATATCCTAGAACTGAGCAGATTATAATACTTTGTACACTGATTGGGGTTTCTGGTTAGACTACAATCAATGCAGACTAGAAAATGTTTCTCCCGTAATTATAATGTTAATGGCTGGTATATATTGACTACCTTTAGTTTGTATATTTTCTCTTTTTTCCTTTTCTTAAGACAGTTAAAAAAACCTAATTGACTATTAACGTTTTTCAAGAACAATTCTTTCTTTCGCTCACACTCCATCTCTCTTTTTTTTGTCTTTTGCTCCTTTTTCTCTTTTCACTACCTAACTCTCTCTTTCCCTCCCTCCCTATTTCTCATGCCATATCTCTCTTTCTTTCTCCCCACGTCATTCTGTTTTCTCTCCCTCTCTTTCGCTTTCGCTTTCTCCTTCTCTCCCTCTTTCTTTCACTTTCATCTTTGCATCTCTCTTTTTCTTCCACACACGTTCTGGGTATGACGATAAGCTACATGAGATACATAGCTAGATACTAACAGTTTCTTTTCTCGCACTTCTCACTTGTTGAACTCTCTTCCAGCCTCTTGCTTTCCAGTCAACTTTGATCTTCAAAACTTTAAATTTATTATCAATCGCTATCGTTTGTCTTCTTAATTCCTGTTTTATTTATTGTTCCCCTCTGCTTAATAATGTTTTTCTTTCAAGGCCTCTGATCAGGAGGTTTGGAGGTGCGTGGGAGCACCTCTTAATTGCTGGCGTTCCCCGGTTCACTCGGACCCGGGGTGGTATCACCTGTTAAGGTCCCAGCCATGGAAAATAGTTAACCACCAAATTGGGGTCAAAACACTATGGAAATATTAAAATACATTTTTATAGTAAAAATAACAGCAGTTTCATAGTAAAAAAATTACCAGAAATACATTTTTGTAAAAAAAAAATTTAAACAATTAAAAAATACCAAGAAAACCATTTTTGAAAAAAAATAATTACCAGCAATACATTTTTGTAAATGAAATTCCTAATGGCACCAAGAAAATTAAATGTTGGCATTAATGACTCATAAGGAATTTATATGCCACGAAACAAACAAACTCCCACTCACTCTTTTTCTCTCTCTTTCGTTCTCATTCACTCTCTCGCTTTCTCTTTCTCTGAAGCCAGTTCTTTAGTTTTAAACGTAACTGATAAAAAACAAAGAAATTAATTTTCTAAAGTCCGGTTATTTTTCTTTTCAACTGATAGGACAATATAAACACTCTTGATCAAAAATTTAAGACCACTTGAAAATTTTTTATAAGAGACTGTCATGGATACATTATAAACTTTTTCTTACTTAAGGTTACTAATTCTATAATCTAAAAGGTTATGTAGACAAAAAGTTATAATCCGATCAATTTATTCAGAAATAGACATTTTTATAAAATGAGGCGTTTTACACTTGATCAAAATTCTAAGACCAGTGGGTATAAATTATTAGATCTAGAGTAATTCCAATGTTTTTAGTTCAGTTAGAGATTAGCAATCACTGCGTAAAGGTGTCGCAATGTTAGGCATTGTGACACCTTTACGCAGTGATTACGCAAGCAAACTTCTTCTAGTCAAATTAAGGCAGCCACAGAGGCTGATTGCAGTCAGATGACACTTACGACAAAAAGGCATGGTAAATAAAAAGCGCAAACAAATTCCTCGGCTGCTTCCACGTCACAAAGTGAACCGTTTAAGGTTTGGTCGTGAATACCAAACATGGAACATTGAGAAGTGGAAGAAAGTCCTATTTTCTGATGAGAAAAAATTCAATCTAGATGGTCCTGATGGCTTCCAACGATATTGGCATAACAAAAACGTGCCTCCTGAAATTTTCTCCACACGTCATAGTGGCGGAGGGTCCCTAATGGTATAGGGTGCCTTTTCTTACAGAGGGACGATGGAGCTCCAGGTGTTGCATGGTCGTCAGACAACAGCTGGTTATGTTAGCATGCTACAAAAAGCATCGTTGGTGATGGAGGGCCATCATTTGTGTGGGGATGGATGGTTATTCCAACAGGATAATGCTGCAATCCACGCTGCATGCCGGACCTTGACCTTTCTACAATAAAATGGGGTCCATCTCTTGAGAGATCCTACATGCTCACTGGACTTGAACCCAATTGAAAATGTTTGGGGATGGATGGCAAACGTTGTTTATTGAAATGGCAAACAATATTCAACAAAAAATGAATTTCATGAAGTTATCTTCAGAAGCTGGAGCAATATTCCTCGCAGCTTAATGGAAACACTAATTTCTAGCATACCCCAAAGAATTTTTGAAATCATCAAAACCAGTGGAGGTAGAACTCATTATTAAATTTGGTTGTTGAATGTTTTCTTACACTTTTCGTACAATTTCGTAGAACTTTTGTCTCTGGTCTTATAATTTTGATCAAGTGTAAAACGCTTCATTTTATAAAAATGTCAATTTCTCCAAAAAATGTTCGGATTATAACTTTTTGTCTACATAAACTTTTAGATTATAAAATTAGTAACCTTAAGTAAGAAATGTTTAAAATTTTTCTATGAAAAACACTTTAAAAAAAAAATCGTGGTCTTAAATTTTTCAGATCATATATATTATATATATATATATATATATATATATATATATATATATATATATATATATATATATATACACACACACAGATGAGAGAAAGAGCAGATGGAGTAAAATTCACTTTTCGTAGCATTTACTTTTTAAAAAGTGCTCAATACAAAATATCCTGACATGAAAAATAACTCACCCACCTCCATCCTTTGACATTTAACTGGTTAATCAAAACATACCCACAAGTTTATTTTTAATTCTGACCTCATGCCTCCTCTTAACTTTCGGTAAAAAGGTAATACTTTGTTTTGAAATTTTCTTAAAAATCATTTTATCACCAATTACTTAATATCGCCTGAAAAAGTACAATTAATTGGAACGTGAAAGCTTGTGTGTGTGTATATATATATATATATATATATATATATATATATATATATATATACACTCAAGGCGGTGTAATGGTTAACAAGCTTGTTTCGCTAGAAAAAATTATTACTGAGTAGTGAGTTCGGTCCTCACTGGGTTCCCCCTACATTCGGCCTTCTGCTACATCTAAGCTAACCTTTGTGTATGGGTCGAGTCAAATTATCCTCAGCTGTCGGCCAATTAGCGTGGACTCATTTCGAGTGGCCTGTTCCTATAAAAATAGAAAGTCAGACGTCCATCGGAAAATGCAACGAGAAATGCAGCAAGTGAATACTCTGAGACTCAAAACAATATTATTTTTCTCGAATCTTCCTCATAATTTGCATGTCGGGTTTTGGCATGCCGAAGTTTTGTAATGGTTAGCAAAGTTGTCTCGCTAGATCATTGACAGCTGAGTCGTGAGTTTAAACCTCACTGAGTACCCCACACTTTCGGACTTGTACCACATCTAAGCCACGCTTATAAAATCATTTAGGGTGCCCCGACGTGGTGTAATGGTTAGCAAGCTTGTACTTGCTAGAACAGTTGCGACGGAATAGTGAGTTCGATCCTTATTGGGTGCCCCATACCTTCGGCCTTGTGCCACATCTAAGCTACACTTAGAAAATCATTTAAGGCACCCCTATGTGGTGTAATGGTTAGCAAGGTATAGATTTCTAAAATATAAAATATATGTTTTGTTATTTCCAAAGAAAATATTTTATTTGATTTACAGCTTTACATTTTATAACTTGAAACATTTTTTTGAACATTTAATTTTTTTTCAATAAATTCATCCAGAATCTCTCTCAATACTGAGTTCGATCCTCACTGGGTGCCCCATATTTTCGTCATTGTGCCACATCTAAGCTACGCTTAAAAATCACCGGGGCAATTCGATGTTGTGTAATGGTTAGCAAGCTTGTCTCGCTAGAACAATTACGACTGAGTAGTGAGTTCGATTCTCACTTGGTGCCCCCTACATTTGGCCTTGAGCTAGATCTAAGCTACGCCTGTGTGTGTGTGTGTGTGTGTGGTGTGGTATTGTGTGTGTGGAGGTGATTATGTATGCGGTTGGGTCGAGTCAAATTACCCTCAGCTGTCGTCCAATTAGCGTGGACCATTTCGAGTGGCCTGTTTCTACATAAATAGAAAGTCAGACGGCCATCGGAAAATGCAACGAGAAATGCAGCAAGTGAATTTTCTGAGACTCAAAACAATATTTAGCTAAATACGACAATTGAATGCGATAAAATCTCGTTAGAACAAATCTGTGTGTACCAGTTACTTAAATTTCAGAGATTTGCAGGAATAGTTCCTGGATTATTGACAAATTAAAGTTTTCCCACGTCCACTTTCAATTTCAACAATTCTTCTTCGACCCAAATCCTCTGTTTCCTGAAATTAGTTTTAACACCACTCACTTTTAAAAAAAAAAAAAAAAAAAAAAAATAGAATATCTAAAAATGTTATATATTGCACTTCTTCTATTTTACATATTACATTTTATTTATGATATTTTTGCATTACGAAATCTGGAAACAATATTTTTCTTATTAATTCTATATACAAATATTTTACGGATTTAAAGATTTAAAGAAAACAATTTCCTAAAAATGTTAAATCCCGCAACTTTAGATAGATAGATAGATAGATAGATAGGCCTAGATAGATAGATAGATAGATCAGACCTAGAATATCTCTGACGGTGTTGATAGTCCTTACTGTCCAGCCTCGATAGAGTTCAAAAACGATTATGCGGCTTTGTGGGTGATGAATTATTTTCCAACCTGCAAGCCTTATTCCACAAATGAATCGCTGCTAGCCTCTCAATACTCTATCACTATTTCAATGGCAAATGTTCAAACAAGTTACATTCTTTAGTCCCACCAGTTCAGACCTTCACAGCTAGGACCTGCCATGCCATTCACAATGACAAATCATCCTTATTTACCTTTGTATTCCATTTGTAAGGAGGAAGTTCCACTCAGACAGCTTCTTCCCCAGAACTATTATTTTGTGGAATAGACTCCTTAGAGGAAGCTTCCCTGACTACTACAATCGCAAAATTTTCAAGTCTATAGTCAACCGATATCTGTTGTACATATTCTCGTAATATACACTTTTTACTTCCCATTACCCCCCTCCATCGCACCGTTATGGCAATCTCACTCAGTAACACTCTATTTTGAATGATTCTTGGATCTTGCATTGGGCAAACTTAAATAAAAAAAAGAAAGATTCCTGATGTTCATAAAACTGAAGAAGAATAAATACCAGCATTATCAAACCCCAAGTATTTCTTTTATTTTAAGACATATTTATGTTTATACATTCTTTTTATAGATACAAATTAAGTAAATGCTCTGTTTTATAATAAACAGTATTAATAACATTTACTGGCCTGAATGTCCGAGAAATTTTCATAGAAAATATTCGTTCTCCGACAGGAATCGAACCTGTATACCTATGCGGAACCGTCATTTAGCCTGACGTGCCTTAACCGATCGAGCCACAGAGAATCGTTTGTTTGGCAAGGTCGATTTTACTGCTTTCATAATGTGTGACGTCATTTGTTTACATTTGGATACGCTTTGAGCAGATATGAATCTACGTGAGAGATTCATGGAAGATTGAATTTTAAAAGCAGTAAAATTGACCTTGCCAATCGAACGATTCTCCGTGGCTCGATCGATTAAGCCAAAAGATCTTTTTCACCCGCCAGTAGTATTACGGGTCATTGTTAGAACATGAGTGTCCGACTTGGGTTTTATAGGATACATAAAACTTTTAAAAAAGGCAAAACGTTTTATTTCACAAAATCGAATTAAAAGACCATTATTAAAATTGAAATTCTGCATGTTTCATAATTCAAATATGAAAAAATAGGTTTCATTTTATTTTCAAAAATGTTTTAAAATAACTTATGTTCAATCTAACTTCTTTCCTACTGTTTTTTTTTTCATATTCCAAGCACTGAACAAGAAGTTTAATGTAATCTTTGCATACGTTTCTATCACAATTATTGCAGACAGTCTTTACTTTACGGTCATGTGCTTGTAATTCATACATATATTATGTCTAAAATCAAAAACTCCTTGTATTTACTCACCATAGGTATTCATAATGCTACATGAATTATCATGAAAATTTGAATTGCCACTTTTGCTAAATATTAGGAAAACACAGTACTAAAGAGTGTTTTTTAAAATGCAACAAAAGCTATTAAAATTAGGATTAAAGAAATAATAGTAAAAAAATTAATATCTTACAATGCTTCATCTTATTTTATGTGCCGTATCCTTTCAGGATGTAGGCGATCATGGCCCTCTACATCTTCCTGTAGGAAATTCAAATAATATTATTCAAGCGTTATGTCCAAGATTCATTTTGGGTAACCTTAATTTTGAATTTTTTTTATGAATATCAATTTAACCTTGACTCTGAAAACAATACTTCTTCTATATGCCATGTTTCTTCAGGACGTTGTCAGTTATAGCTCTCCACAATTTCCTGTCCTTTGTAGCTCTTATAAATTTTATCTTCTGTCTTCCAAACCCTACTCCATCATCCATTTACTTAAGCTTGCCAAGTAGGTTATACGCTGTTTTATTCAGTTCCTCTTGTCTTTTCTTTTGAGTATGAAAATTTCCAAGCCCTCTTTCTTCATTATGTGCCCTTGAAATTTCAACTGCCTCTTCCTAATGTTAAGTATAAGTGTTCTTTTTGTTTCTGTTTTCTCTAAAACCTCCTCGTCGCACGCATGTTCCGTCTATGGTATTCTCGGAATCTTCCTGTACAACCACATTCCTGTTCCTTCAAGTTTCTTCTTCATCTGTGAGGCGATTGTCCAGTATTGACAGCTATAGAGTAGAAATGATGTTACTAAACAGTCCAGTACTATTTTCTTTCGTTTCTAACGTAATTTTCTTGTATCTTAATACTTTGCTTAATTCTTGGAAGGCATCATTCACTAACCCAATGCGCCTTCGGATTTCAGTGTCACTCTTTTTTGTCCTATATTAAAACACTTTCCCTGATATGTAAATTGTTGTATTTGTTTGATTTTATTAACTCCAATTTGTAATTTAGATTCTTACTTTTGCTAACAACCATGCATTCTGTCGTCTTGCAATTCATGTTTAATCCTTTCTTTTTGCTTTCCTTCAATACCTTCCGTAGTAGTTCTTGCAGTTTCCTTCCTGTGTCTGCTACCAACACTGTGTCATCTGCATATCTTATGTGGTTAAGAGTGTAGCCGCCGATAATGAATCCTGGTAGGACTTCTAATTCTCTCAGAATCGCCTCACTGTGTTGGTTTGAATAAGTCCGATTAGGAAAAGAAGTTCTAATACTAATCCTCTTAAAGAAGATTATCCATAACACTGCTACTAATCTTAATGAAATGCAATCAAAGGATGGAGATTTGCATTCGAATAGAAACTCCTTTATATTTGGAAAGAGCCCAATTTCTTTTCTCTCTTTTACAGGGCACAAATTACAGCCGCGGAGCCTGTAGAAAGTCATACTCTAGTGGCAGTACACACACTCAACAAGTCTTTCAGTGGTTGGCAGTCGCCATGATTATGGAAGTGGTTATTAAAAGACGTGTTCAACAATTGGATTGATCGCTTAAGAATGACTTCATTTGACAAATATTAGTTTTAAGGCGCTGAAGATGGGTATATTCCAAAAAAGGCAGCATAGCTGTCAGGATAAAAAATACCGCATATATATATATATATATATATATATATATATATATATATATATATAAGATTGTTCACTTTATTGAATCTCCATTTCGAATTATTTTCAATCTTATAGAGAGTTTTTAAATTCAATGCTTGTTTGTCGGTTCATACACACACACATACACATACACACACAAACATATATATATATATAAAGAGACGAGAGGAAAAATATACTTAGCCAAGTATTTGCTAACCATAGTTTTTCCTTTTTATTCTCTTTTTATTCATTTCGTCTCTTTTACATATACACTCTATCTGAGAATATTTTCACACACACACACACACACACACACACACACACACACATACATAAATATATATATATATATATATAAACGGAAAAGAGGAAAAATATACTTAGCCAAGTATTTGCTAACCATAGTTTTTTCTCTTTTTATTCATTTTGTCTCTTTTACATATATACGCAATCTGAGAATATTTGCACACACACACATACATATATATATATATATATATTGCTTCAAACGTTATTATTGATGGATACTCGTATTTGAAATAGATGTCCCATTTTTTCTTTCAGCTGTGTATTATGTCTATCCGCCTTGGGCCCTTTGACTTGGTGTAATGCTTAGCAAGCCTGTCTTGCTTGATCACTTACAATTGAATAGTGACCTCGATACTCAATTGGTGCTCCGTACTTATGGCCTTGTGTCATATCTAAGTTACGCTTAATAAATCTCTGTTATGTCTATCTATCTGTGTACTCGAGAAATCTTAATTAAGAAAATGTGATCTCCAGCAGGAATCGAACCTGCGTCCCTGATTGTAGGCCGCAAAAAAAGTGCACAGTACAGCAGGCCCAGCGGTAAAGCGCATTGGATCAAACAGTGATTTCTCCTCCAATGGCGGGGGGTGGGGGCACGCTGTTTCGATTCCTTTCGGAGAACACATTTTCTTTATTAAGATCTCTCGAATACGCAGGCAAACAGACGTTATACACACTTTTTGAATTAAAGATAAAAATGGGGCACCTTATTTCAAATACGAGTATCCCCTATAATAACGTTTGAAGTAATAAGAATGTTGTATTAAAGATTCATCCGTTGATACTTTAGAATATATATATATATATATATATATATATATATATAAATCATTTGTTTAGTTTTGTATGAATTTTTCTATACACTCTTCATCTCCGATATTGAGCACATTGTCCTATAAATATAACACATTTTACAGGTCCTGGATGCTGAGGCCCCAAAGGCGGCCACAGAGAAAAAAAACAACCAAACCTGTGGTGAGTTTGCCGAACGCTTCCGGATTTCTGGTGGAACAGTTACACTTCACCTGCACCGTACTGGAAAGTCATACAAGTTCTGCAAGTGGGTATCCCACATACGGTGGGGAACTAACAAGCAACAAAGAGTGATAGCCTGTTTCTCATTGCTCTATCGGCAGCACAACGTACTCATATTTCATCGAGTGATCACCAGTGACGAAAAGTGGTCCCTGTATGACACTCCCAAGCGTATCAGACATTAATTGTCACTACGGGACCCTGTGTCTCGAACCACATGATCACCACTACACCGACGCAAGATCATGCTCTATATCTGGTGGACTAGTCGACAAGTCGTGCACTATGAACTTCTGACAATGAGCAAAACCATCACTGCAGATCTGTAATCGCTGCAGTTGGAACCTGTGCAACAGGCACTTAAGTAGAAGGAGTCAGCATTGGTTAATTACAAGGCTGTACTCTTCTTCTCTGACAATAGCAGGCCTAATGTGGTGCGGGTGGCCACGGATTCCATACAGCAGCTTGGCTGGAAAACACCATGCCATCTACCTTACTCCCCGGACCTTGCGCCAAGAGATTACTACCTCTTCTATTCTCTGGGTAATCACCTTCGTGGGAAATAGTTCGCAAATGAAGCTGACTTGCGGCAAACACTCACAGACATCTTTGCATCCGACACATCTGATTTTTACCACTAGGGAATTGCGCAGTTGGTGGTACGGTTTCAAAAGTTTCTGAATTCAAATAGGGTTATTTTGAGGATTAACGGTGTGTCAGATTTGTTGTATATCATTCTTTATTTTCCTATAAATCAAAACCGACTAGGATATTTTTGGCTACCTTGTGTGTATATATATATATATATATATATATATAAAAGTGAACACTGAAGCCAACACTTAGAGGCGACTTTCCTACATTTTTCAACCGATTTCAACAAAACTTCACAGGATTGCGTAAAATTACTCGGTGGTGGTTCTGACAACGCCCAAAATTGAAAAAACACAATTGTTTTTGCACGAAATCAATTTGAAAGCACGGGTAAGTCTATCGCACCCGGCCGGAAGTGACTGCCGGCTACTCAAACGTCCGAATTCCGTTAACTTCTGGTGACTCAGCGTTTTTTTTCACAAAAAGTAAAACAAATGAAAACATAAACATACACAAGTCCTCCTAACTAAAAAATAATAACTGGAAACTACTTTAAATACACATGGTGTCCAAATGAAACCCATGTGTACAGTCAAAATGCGGAAGTTAATTTTTAGTCATCAACCAAAAGATATTGCCAACCGGCTACGATGCTACCACAGCCGACATAAATTCAGTCGATTTCTTGGCTCCGGGGTAGAGCGACGTGCTCTCCCTCCTTGGAGGGGTGTACGCGCTTTATTTATCATCTTTCAGTTGCGTCTCTGTCATTGGACAGAGTGCGCTCAGGGGCTTCTCTGTCTAAGGACGGAGGGGCAACTGAGAAAATAATACAGACGAGGTGCCCAACCCTGGGGGACAGCTGCCCGAGGCCGCGCCCTCCCGTTGCACCAGAGGAAGGGATCGGTGCTCGCACCGAGGCCAACGCACCCGACGGTTGCGGGGGCTGAGGGGAATTTTTGTCCCTGCCCTATACGGAACCGTCATTTACGCTGACGTGCCTTACCGACCGGCCACAAAGGAGCGTTCGGTAGACAAGGTTGAATTTACTGCTTATAATCTTCCATGAATCTCGTACATTCATAACTGCTCTGGCGTATCAAATGTAAACAAATGACGTCATATATTAAGAAATGGACAGCCACGAATCTCCTACCAACAGATTGGGACTCATTCTGTGATTTTCTTTGTGACGTCCCTTGGAATGAAGTTTTTAAACATCCTGCTCAAAAATGCGCGTCTCAGGTCTCGTCCTGAGTGAAAACCAGCATCGATGCTTTCATTCCAGCAAGAAAATACCAATTTAAACCGCGTTCATCTCTTTGGTTCTCATCTGCATGCTCAGCCGCTATAGCCCGCAGGAAGCACTTCTTCTGTCTGTACTAGAGCGACACGTCTGATTGCAACAGACGTCTCTTTGTCTCTGCTCGTAACGAGTGCAAGCATATCCTCAAAGAAGCAAAAGTTCTTGTTTGCTGATAGAATGAAACAACATAGAGAATCTCGCAAGTTCGATTCTAATGATTATTAGCGGTTCTGCAAGAGTGTGCTGAACAACAGCTGATCCTCAATCCATCTTCTATTCAATCAATTCAAAATCCTGACATCTACAGCAAACAAGGTTAATTTCTTTGCTCGGAAATCCTCTTCCATCTCAACACTCGACTCCTTTGGAGTACCCACATCTGATTTCCCTAATAGGACAGAAATCCTACTGAGTGATATGCACATAACCCGGTCACTGGTTTCAAACATCATTTTTACATTAGACTCTCATAAGGCAAGTGGGGGTGACGGGATCCCAGCCATCATCCTAAAGAAATGTGTTCCCGAGCTGGCTCCAGTCCTCTCCAAACTCTACAACTATTACCTTGCTGTTTCTTGCTTTCCAGCTTGTTGGAAGTCCTCCTCTTTAGTTGCTGTTTTTAGGAACTCTGGAGAACCTTCTGACCCCACTATCTATCGCCCTATTAGTCTTCTACCACTTTTCAGCAAAGTATTCGAGGCTTTAATCAATGCTGAAGTGGTAAAACATCTAACCCTAACCTTCTCTCTGACAAACAGTATGGCTTCCGTTTTGCTAGATCTAGCGTTGATGTGCTAATGACCACCACTGAATATGTATATCAAGCTCTTGATAATAACAGTGAAGCCCGAGCCGTGGCTCTTGATATCTCGAAGGCGTTTGACAAGGTTTGGTACGCTGGTCTTCTATGTAAGCTCCAGGGCTCGGTATTACTGGGTGACTGATCTATTTAATCCAATCGTTCCTCTCAAATCGTGAAATGAAAGTCGTTTTAAATCAGCTCGCTTCCAGATCCTTTCACACGAACCCGGCTATCCCCCAAATCTCTATCCTGGGTCCTATTCTGTTTCTGATTTTCATCAATGATCTTCCTGATGTCATCAGTTGCCAAGTAGGCATTTGTGCTGATGATTCTACCATTTACATCTGTCTCAATAGCAAATCTGCCAAAGTTAACCTGACTGCTGCTCTTTAATTTATGATTAACTGGGGCAAGAAATGGCTCGTAAATTTGAATGCCTCCAAAATGAAACTGCTCTCATTCAGCCACTATCGAAAATCTTTCCTGTCCGCCATTAGCATGGTTGATGCTAAATTAAAGGAAAGCAACACACTGCGCCTTCTTTGCCTCACGTTTTCAACTGACTTAAAGTTGAACGAGTACATCGAATCAATAGCTGTATCTACTGCAAGGAAAGTTTGGTCACTGTGTCGTGCCAGAAGGTTTTTCTCGTCAGAGCTCATCTTGCACATTTGGAGGTGAAATGATTATACACACACACACACACACACACACATATATATATATATATATATATATATATATATATATATATATATATATATATATATATATAATTAACCGATTTTTTTTCAGATTTTCTATTCATGTTCTTGATATTTATGCAAAACTTGATATTTTTCGGTTTATATTTCAGAATTAAATACAAAACCCACTGCAGAACAAAATCATCCTATGTCAGTTTTAAAATGAAGGTTGGATTATAACTTACAACCATAGAAATGTTTTACAAAGTATTGTTATCTCCATCTCAGAAACAGAGTGAACATTTCATCTTACATATATATATATATATATATATATATATATATAAAAATAAAAAGAAAGAACAGTAAGATATAAAATCCGGTGTTCTTATAGATATTTTATTTTTACAAAATAGTGCTCAATGTAAAATTCGCTTGAAGATGAAATGGAACTAATGCTTTTAATTTAATTGCAAAATTAAATTCAGGGTTTTTAGCTTCTATTTTTGAAACATGGTTGGAACTGTGTAGCGAAAAAAAAACATATTTTAAATCAATTAATTTATAATATATATATATATATATATATATATATATATATATATATATATATATATATATATATATAGGTAATTCCATATCAACTCAACCAATGGTCACATGCGCACCATCAATTTTAGTATATTGTATCCACATAGGAGAAATTAAAAAGTCTAAAATTTTGGCTTCATTAAAGACTTAATTCAGTTATGGCTTCTTGAAATTTGGTGTCAGTTTTTACTGATTTCAAAATAGCACGATTTACCAAATTTGTCATTTCATAATTTTGCATTCCAGAAAAATACCAAGTTGATACTTGGTATTGCCATAGTTCAAATGCACAGAGAAAATACTTCTGGTTTTATTTTATTCCTATTTTTTATAGTCTTATAATTATAAGCTGCTAAAAATTTGCTATTTTGCAGTATTTTGGTTTGTGTTTTGCCAACCATAGAATCTAAATCATTAGCAATAGAATCAAAAACAAAGTTTGTTATCTTCACATGATGACGTCTATTGTGAAAAATGGTGAAATATTTGTTTTAAAAGAATTACATGATTCTTAGTTGACAAAAATTTGCACCCCACCCCCCAAAAAATCAAATTTTAGGCCTTTTAGGCAAGTAGCGTAGACAACTGAAACCAGAATTTATACTTTGCCCAAATATAGATCTATCCCTTATCATTCACTCAGAAATTAAAAAATAAAAAATTTATTCAATGTAAACACGCCATCGAAAAGGATACACACAGAGAAACTTCGCTTCAAAATTCAAATATATTTTGACCCTTAGAATCTATTGTAAAGGGAATTCAACATATTCTTACTTTAGAATATTAAGTCTCAATTCATTTTGACTGATTTTGAAAACTCCGGCTTCTGCCCCAATCACATTTCAATCCAAAAACTGCAGTAGGTTCCTCTCCATATTCCGTTTTATAAAAATAAAGTGCCACTCACTCCCTTACACCTTATGATACATATTTACTTAATATGCTAAAAAAATTTCCTATTTTTAAATATTAGTGGGAATTTTTAAGTTAGAAGTAAACAAACCCAGTTCAGCTGTCCAAGAATCCACTTCGCTAAACAGCACAACAAAATCATACATCCTATACCATTCTTTGTACAAAATTTAAAACACAAGATGTCCAAAATTTATCTACAGTCGCCAGCACCCATGTACCTATTTATGGTTCAATGCTGTGTTTACAGGTGCTGAAGCGTCATTTTTCTGGTGCACAGGTGTGCAGTATTACAGGTGCTAATGCATAATTTTGATATGGGAACTGAAAATGAGATAATTTTTATTTTTTGTAATTAACCGATTTTTCAGATTGGCTATACATGTTCCAGGTATTTGTGTAAAGATACATGTTCGTTATACATGTTCCTGGCATTTGTGTAAAGATCGAGATTTATTCACTCATGAACAAATTTCGGGGAAAAAAAATCTACATAGTTTCTAAATTTTTCGGTTTGTGATTCATAATTAAATATGGCTACAGAATATAAACACATCTATGTCGGTTTTAAAATGACGGTTGGATAAGGCACTGCTGAAATTTACTTGTCCGCTCGTAAAAAATTGTTAGAATCGAAGGATATTGATCTTTTATCATTTTAAAAGGGAGTAGTGTTCGTAAAAAAAAAAAAATAGAAATTGTCAAATTGATTTGTGTACTTACAAATGTCAAGTCTGGAAATGCATTTATATCATTGATAAATGCGTACGATTCCAAATTGGGAAAAAAACATAACATCGTCCAATGATGTAAAAATAGTTTCAAACCTGACATTTATAAATAAAAACGTACATATAACTTTTATAGAGTCAGGGATCGATTTTACACTGTAATTATATTATGAATATGACCACTACTCTAGTTTACAAAAATGATTCCCAAAAAAATGCTTCCCCTATTTTGTACAAATGGACCTGTTAAACTGAGAAGTGCCGATAATAACTTAATATTCTTTCATAGAAATGTGTTTGTAAAAATATTGTCGTCTCCCTCTCATCAACACAGTGAAAATGTTCTCCTCTACATATTTTTATAATAAAAAGAACTATTTCAAGTATATTTTATTAAATGATTTTTAAGAATTTTCTTGAGTGTTTTCCCACGTTTATATTTTTACAATTATATGATTCATTTTTTTTTTTTTTAAATAAGTGAAAACCAAACGCGTTATGGACCTCGAAGTACAAAAATATTTGATTGTAAATCTTTACAAATAAAATTAAAAAAAAAAATGTTATCAATTCTTGCAAACGGTATTTTCAAGGGGTGGAAATAAGAAATAAAAAATATGATTTGCAAATATGATTTGGGGGTGGGGAGAATATGCAGGTGATGTGATGGATAGCGGCTCGGAACTAGTAATCAGCGAGCCGAGTTCAAATTCAAGCCGAGTTCGTTAAATTCACTTTCGCGTAAATAACCTTGGAAAATCGATCTCTTCTCCTCACCCCACCTATGGATTAAATATTTACTACCCCTTCTCTCTCTCTCTGTATATATATATATATATATATATATATATATATATATATATATAAAAGTTCGTGACCCAACCTACTTCCTAAAATCAGAAAAAAATGAACAAAATCAGAATTTTATACGGGAATCACGTCTTGGTCGGGCTGACAACTTTTCAGCATCATCTCTCTCACATTTTATATTTTTCAGCATCAATCTGTCTTTTCTCTATGCTTCGTTGAATATGGCGGACATTTTATTTTAATTTTAATGGTAATTTATTTTATTTTAATGGTAATTGTTCTGATGATTTTCCCTATTTGGTAAACTTTACAAATTTAAGCGCAGTACTTGATTGGCAGTTAGATCTCATCGTTTTACAGTTGAAATGACTAGATGCTAATAGTTTCTTCTCTCGCACTTCTCGCCTGTTGAACTCTCTTCCAGCCTCTTGCTTTCCAGTCTTGAAAATTTTATTATCAATCGTTATCGTTTGCCTTCTTAATTTCTGTTTTATTTATTGTTCCCTCTTCTTAATAATGGTTTTCTTTTATTCATAATCGTTCACACTCATTAACCCCTTGCGTCTTAGTTGCTTCATCGCCTTGCTTGGGGTGAACTGATTACAAAATGGAAAATTTTATTATTTTTTTTTTATATATCATTCAGATTTTGTAATATTTTTACAGTTGTCCTTTTATGGGAACGAATAAAATGTAGTAACTGTCCGGAGTGATTATTGCCCCAAGCGCTTTCGACCAATTCATTCGCTATTTTCAGGAAGCTTATAAACAACACGCCGAACCCCTTGAAAATTGCTAATGGACTGACTGAAAGTACTTGGGACAGTAGTCAATAAGGACAGTTTCTACATTCACTTCGTCTCTATAAGAAGAAAACGAAAACTGTTCCGTCAAGGAATAATCTTATATATATATATATATCATTGCTTCTTCTACACAAGTGTTTTTTAGCATTTTTACTAGTTTCCCGATCAGGCTGATGCATCTGGCCTGTTTTTACTGATAGCTTCAACCATAGAACGACTATAGGCTTGACTAGTATCCATCAATTAAAACTAGTCCATAACAGACTCTTTGAAGCCACTTGAACAACCGAAGATATTTTTCTGGAGAGTTTCTGAACCATGTGCCGGGACATTCCAGGAAGTCTGCCATTAGGAAGCGAAGTGGTCCTTGCAAAGATTAAATAAGGACGAAGATTTTGGTAAACAAAATAAAACAGGTCATGGCCTTCGACTCAGCAGTTTATTAAATGCTAAGTAAAAAGATGCAACACACACAATCACACTTGTAACATATACATGTGTGTGTGTGTGTGTGTGTGTGTGTGTGTGTGTGTGTGTGTGTGTGTGTGTGATTTAGAAATCAAGACCTGAAGTCCATGGCAGTCACCACGGCGGAGAGTGAGGCAGTGTAGCCTTACACTCCTCGGAAAATTATTCGACACCTCTCAGCCAACTGTGATATCAAATAATCTTCATCCGAGAAAATGAGCTTCTACCAACAAGCCAGGTTTCGAGTTTGATATTCCTCTTCAGTCGTCTCCCGATTCGTAATACCTTGGCGACGGGCCTGTCATGGTGAACATTATTAGTTACGAAAGTAATCTAAGAAAATATTAAAGCCTATAAATAATGAGTTATCTAAAATTTATTCAATTCTTCGTTTCTTTTTGGCAAATTCATCGATCACTTTGTTATCAGCATTATACTCTATCTTGATCTTTTTCAAAAGATCTTTATTCATGGAAATGGAAACGAAATCATTTAATCTGTCTTCACTTTGAGAACACCTCATATAATTATTTACTCACCTTAATAAAGAAAACTATCTCTCAGAGGAAGCAGATACGGCGGGTATGATCAGAATCAGGCGTAGTAATTTGGTTGCTTCTACTAGAGGCTACATTATGTCTGCAACATCTTGGATGCTTGACGCTTACTTTACAAAATCTACAGTCAGCTCGAATTTCAATCCATCCAAATCCAATATGTTTTTATAAACATCCAAAAATGAAAATTCTTCCAAAATGTTTTTCGTAAGAGTGAAAAAGTTTTCGATTCAACAAATCTGAACTCTTCCACTGTTTTAAATCCTTGTTCTACGTGAACAATAAATTCATCCAAAATGCTGTTAAACGAAGTTCTTAAAACAACTTCTGATTCTTGATGTCGACCACGCTCCTTTGGTGGTTCAGTGACACCATCCAGAACCCGGCAGTAAAATTCCTCAAATTTGTTGTTTTTGATATCAACCAATTGTTTTTTTTAGGTTCGCAACCTGACAAATACACTTCGAAATATCAAGTATGCTTGATATTTCGAGGTGTATTTGTCAGGTGAAGAATCGAAAACAGAAACTCTGAAGCAGTTAATATGGTTTCAAAAAACACTAATAAAGACACACGCTAAAAATCTTCTTGGATTTCAACGAATCCTCCTACCTCTGTTAATGCTGAAGCACTCCAATCCTATGGATTTTCTAATATGATTATAAATAACTAAAAAAAAATGGACACTTGTCGAGATGAATAATTCCAACGTATCTCAGGTAACGTCGGAATTCAAACCGTCGACTTGGAGAAAAAAATTTGAAATTTCTTTTAAAGTTTGGAAGAAAATTCGCTAATGGTTGCCTCTGATTGAGAAAGTACCCAACAAAGCGAATACACATAACAATGTACAAATATGACATTTACACCAAAAATCTATATTCTTGCTTGTCCTCCGTTTGAATGTCCAGCCATCACGCTCGGTCCATCATAAGTTTGTGCGATTAAATTGTGGCCAGAGTTGGATGCATTAACAAATTTTCGAAATTCTATCAGCGATACAGTTTTTCTATCTTTGCTAACATCGACATATCCCAAAAGTATCGCTTGAGGCTTTCCTTCTCATCAGAAAATCTCTAAACGCGTGACAAATGAGATTTAATTCGAAGATTCATAGTATCATTAAACATAAGATAAGAAGGTCACTAGAAATTCACTCTGGTTGCTTTCTCGTGGCCGGAGCGAAATCAAAACGACTGTCGGAGAAACTGGATCAACAGGGAAAATCGCCATAGGTGTACCCCGGTCGCATTTCCCGTGGTCAGGGCAAAAACAAACACACACTAAAGGAGACGAGCCAAGAAGTCGGCGCGGCTTGACCCGGGATTTCTCGTAAGACAGTCGTCGCTAAACGACACACTCGTAATTCGCGTGGCCGGAGCTAAAACACAGATTCACGCATGATAGAATTGAGTGAGGTTGGTTATTACTTTGAAAAATTGTGTGAGTCGATTGGCTGGTTATTACTTCAGCGTTTACAACTAGATTTCCAAAATCACCATCCTGTATTATTGAGGGAGTTCTTCTTATTCAAGCCTGATTTCGAAGTTGCGTTTGAACGCGAAGATATAAAAGTTACCACGGCCACAGACAGAAATTACGCAAATTGCCTGTGGTACACAACGTACACAGAAGGGATCACACTAGACTTCGCCGTCAAACTCAACATCGTAAGATTTGGGAAACCCAAATCAACTCTATCGAGTCGACACACCGATCCCAACGGAGGACGGAAAAGAAAGCCAGAAGATCCTTAAAGTTGGTATTGCTCAACAAAGCTAGCAGATCTAACGACAGAGGAAGAAGAGGAGGAGAGACAGAGACGAAGAGCCGTGTGTGTGTGTGTGTGTGTGTGTGTGTGTGTGTGTGTGTGTGTGTGTGCAAAGAAATTGATAGGGATGAGGGTTAAAACACGTAGGTAAAGCAATATGTGTAGCCTACTTGTAAAAAACGTGTATTTCACGCAATAAATATTAACTTTTCTGATAATCTTGACATTTGTTAATATCCTGCATTCATTCAGCACAAACAGAGAACATTTTCCATAGAAAATTTGAAATGAAAATTCAGCTAATGTATCAAGCTACGAATATATTGATTCATATTCGTATATACCTACTTAAAACTGAAGGCTAAAAACAACGCTAAGTGGGGTTGCTGAGTTATCAGTATCATCTACATTATACGAAGTGGAGTTTCCAACAAAACAGTTTAACTGGTTTCAAATCAAAGTTGTCATTATCACAGACTGATTGCCAATCAAAAACCAGAATGCCAGGTTTGCCGTTTTAGGTACAACTGCGAGAAGAATGGAAGAGTTCATGCCTATGAGAAATTAATGTCATGCATACACACAGACTGCGCAACGGGTTTGAATTCAAAGTTGTCAGTATCATAGACTAGTTGCCAAACAAGACTAGAAAGCCTATTTTGCCGTTTTAGATAAAACTGAGGAATAAAGAGATGGATTCGTGAAGTCTCGAAAGGCATCAGTGCTAAAAGAAGGCAATAATCTTGCACACACACCGCACAAGAGGTTTCGATTAAAAGTTATCATTATCATAGACTAGTTGCCAAACAAGTATAGAAAGCCCAGATTGCCGTTTTAGTTAAAACTGGGGAAAGAATACGTGGGTTCGTGCCTTTCCGAAAGGCATTAATGCCAAATGAATGCCATCATATTTTACATCCATCACACAACTGATTTTAATTGTAAGTTGTCATTACCATAGACTAGTTGCCAATCCAGTCTAGAAATCCCAGTTTTCCGATTTAGTTAAAATTACGGAAAGTATAGCTGAGTTCGTGCCTTTCCGAAAGGCATCAATGCCAAATGAATGTAATCACCTTGCTCACACACTGCACACCAGGTTTGAATTCAAATTTGTCATTATCATAGACTAGTTATCAACCAAGTATAGAAAGCCCCGATTACTGTTTTAGTTAAAACTCGGGAAAGAATAGATGGGTTCGTGCCTTTCCGAAAGTCATCAGTCCCAAATGAATGCAATCATCTTGAAAACCCACAGCACAACATGTTTGAATTCAAAGTGGTCAATATCATAAATTAGTTTCCAACCAAGACTAGAAAGCCTAGTTTGCTGTTTTAGTTATAATTGGGGAAAGAATGGATGTGTTCGTGCCTTTCCAATGGCATCACTGTGAAATTAATGCAATCATCTTGAACACAAACACAAACACACACACACACACACACAAACACACACACACACACAAACACACACAAACACACACACACACACACACACACACACACACAAACACACACAAACACACACACACACACACACACACACACACACACACAAACACACACACACACACAAACACACACACACACACACACACACACACACACACACACACACACACACACACACACACACACACACACACACACACACGCTTTTTTGTTTGTGTAGGCGCTTGAAATTCAAAGATTACGCCCTTGTGTATCAGTCATTATCATTAGCACTTTTCATCCGAGTAAATTGAGCGAAAAATTATTCGAGAATGATTATCCGCTGTTAATAAGCGTCTAATGAATTGATGAAGATAATTTCTTACTAATTCCTGTCCAACTTTCTGTGTTCATCTTTGCGTAAGTTATCATTTGCTATGAAAGAGACTTTTATCATTCTTATAATGTCTAGAATACTTTCACTTAATTATGACACCCAAAATTACTTGACATCCGCCGGCATGAAATCCGTCTAGCAGTTTGTCATTTTTGATAATTCGAATTATTAACGATAATAGAGTTGAAGGGAGGCTTCCACATCAGAAAATTAAATATGAAATAATCACCTTTTATGTGTTAAATAAACTTTGCGATCAATGAGAAAATTTTCGAGAAAATTGTAAACATAAAGGACACTTACACTTACCACCAGAAAGAGACTGATTTCTAGGGCGCATGATGAAGAATTAGGTTTTAGAAAATTTGACAATCACAGGACATGCTAAAGGCAAGAGGGGCAAAAGAAAACAGTGTATACCCCACCAAACGAGTATAGGGATTAGGAGAGATAGTGAAAAGACAATATCTATTAAGAGCTACAATTGACAGGAAATTGCGGAAAGCCATGATGAGCCACCTACAAAAGTAAGAAGTCACATAGAAGAAGAAGAAAAAAAGAAGAAGAAGAAGAAGAAGAAGAAGAAGAAGAAAGGAGGAGGAGGAGGAGGAGGAGAAGAAGAAGAAGAAGAAGAAGAAGAAGAAGATTGTTTATTTAATTCAAACCCCCTTTAAACTTCTGTTTAGAATTTGATTAATTTGTCCTCACTAGAACTAATGTTTTTAGCACAGATCGATAGATAGATCAACACTAAATATTGACTGTTTAAACATCCCAGGGGTCCCCAAATTGGTCGATATCGATTTCTGGGTGGCGATGGGACTATCCAAAGGATGAATAAATACTTTGAGGTCAAAATGGGGATCGATAAATGTCTGAAAGTCAAATGAGGGTCGATAAATAAATCTTAGTGACATTTTTTTCAATCATTTCACTCCAAGCAAGGCAATAAAGCCACTAAGTTACAAAGTGGGTTACTGAGGTGTTAATATATATATATATATATATATATATATATATATATATATATATATATATATATAAACAGTATTAAGGAGAGAGAACAATAAAAAACAAGAATTAAGAAAACAGCAGATACCGATAGAGATTGCATTTAAATTTTTGAAGTACAAAGTTGACTGAAATTCAAGAAGCCGGAAGAGAGTTCCACAAGCGAGAAGTCAAGAGAATTTATGAAATTTCTCTCATTGTTATTTGAATTATTTACACAAATGCAGCTAATATAGGAAGAGAAATAGATATTAAAAAAGGAATAACAAAACATAAAGTTAAAATGAATTTTATTGAGAAACAATAGTGAAAGAAAATGGAAAAAAAAATTTCTAGCCTTCTTAAATTAAAAAAAAAGAAAATTATATTTTTGATATATTTTGTACATTCCTGGTGGTTAATGTGAAATCAAGGATTCCACAAAGCATTAAGAAGACAATGGTAGAAAAAGTTTTGGGTTGCTAATTTTAAAGTAAACATTTGGTCAATGTTTTCAAGCAGAATACAGGAACTTCAAGTTCGGTTGTATGGAACTACTACTACTATTATTATTATTATTATTATTATTATTATTATTATTATTATTATTATTTCCTTTGATTTCTGATGGTACACATTTCTGGGTGCCAACAAGGGACCTAAGGTCAGAAATGGTTTCATGACATATTCCACTGATCATCTTTTGTAAAAATAAATAAAATAAAACCTAAGATCACACACATTTTACATAGATAAAAGTTTATGTAATGTGTGAGCTATACTTTTGAGCACGAGTTTTTGTATTTCTTTAAGATATGGGCTGCCAGGAATCCCTTCAGTGAGTCTAGCGAAACCTTTTTCAATCAATCCGAGAGCTCCAACTACAACTGGAATTATTGATGCCCTCATGTGCCACATTTTTTAGATTTCCACAAGATCCTTGTATTTTTTTTTTTTTTTTTTTTTTGAAGATCTTCAAAGATACATTACAATCTGAAGGGGCTGCCATGTCAATAAGAAAGCAAATTCTGTTCTTGTGGACTTTGATCATTATTATTATTATTATTATTATTGTTGTTGGTGTTGTTGTTGTTGTTGTTGTTGTTATTATTTTTATTTTCTTTGATTTCTTGCGTTTACATATTTCTTTCCGGGTCCCGCCCAAGGACCTAAGGTTAGAGATGGCATCATGACACTTTCCACTGACAAAAAAAAAAAAAAAATATTACATAGATAAAGCACTTCGTAAAGTGTGGGCTGTACTTGTCAGAAAAGTTTTTTGTATCTCCTTGAGGCATGGATTTCCAGGAATCCCTTCAATTAGTCTACTGCAATCTTTTCCAACCAGTCCTAGGGCTCCAACTACAACAGGGATTGTTGATGTTCCCATATGCCACATTTTCGAGATTTCTATTTCAAGGTCCTTGTATTTTGACAACTTTTTGAATATCTTCAAAGATACATTGCAGTCAGCAGGGACTGCCATATCAATAAAGAGGCACTTTCTCGTTTGTGGTCTTTAATAATAATATCTGGGCGGTTAGCTTTGATTGTTCTGTCAGTGTGTATTGTGTAGTCCCATAGAATTGTAACAGGTCTTATCTCCGTAACCGGAACTGGGTGGTGTTCATACCAGTTTCTTTCAGTTTCCTTCCCGTAGAAGTTGCAGATTTTCCAGTGCAGATATTGGCCCACTCTGTCATGCCGGGTTTTATATTCAGTGAGTGCCAATGTCGTGCAACCTGACACAAGATGATCAATCGTTTCTGGATATTTATCACAGAATCTGCATTTTGGGCTGACACAGTATTTTAGTACATGTGCTTGATAATTCCTAGTTAGCAAGCATTGGTCCTGCGCAGCAAGGATAAAACCTTCAGTTTCCGCTTTCAACCCTGCACTGCGTAGCCACTGATGGGTACGGGTTTTGTCTACATCAACTTGTTTGGTACGGGCAGAGTATTGGCCATGAAGTGGTTTATCTTGCCATCGCTTCTGTATCTGGTCGGTTGCATTCGTCTTTGCTGTCTTTTTTAAGTATTTTGCAGTTTCAGCCGATGTATTGTGCTGTAGTTGCATCTCTACGCCCATTTGGAATTCTATTTTGAATTTGTTGGCTTCTTTTATTACGGAGTAAAGACGCTTACTACTTTCATGTTCCTTGACGCAAAGCATCACCCAGTCTTCTGTAGTTTCCAAGTATCTTTGGAGGATAATTGTTGTAGTTTTGTAGAACAGTTCTAGATGAACTAATCCTCTGCCTCCTTCGGATCTGGGCACATACAGACGATCAGCTTTGGGATGATGCATGCGGTAGCAAGTGAGATGCTTTCTCGTTTTGGCGTCCATTCGCTTAATTTCAGCTATGGTCCAGTTAAGGACATTAAAGCTGTATTGCACCACAGGGACAGTCAATGTGTTTATGGCTGATATTCTGTTTTTTGAGTTTAGCTCAGTATTTAGTACCAGACGTACACGCCTGTAGTACTCTTTTCTTATTTTTTTCTTTCATTTGGGGGTGTTGTATGCCATCTCCTTCGCTAATTCCTAGGTACTTATTATTATTATTATTGCTGTTGTTGTTGTTATTATTATTATTATTCGGCTTTTCCCGCCCTCCGTTAGTTCGCCCGACAGTTAAGCTTTGCCAGTGTCTCATAAATAATGGACTATTCCGTTTTGATCGCATGAAAAAAAAAAGAAAAACACTATTTGGTTTCAGTGAGAAAAAGAAAGAAAGAAGAAAGGGAAGAAAGGAAAGATAGAAGTGAAGTGGGAGAATAAGATTAAGCTGATTAGAACAAATACTACAATTTGATCTTAGCCAAAAGGCCGAGATTCGATTGAATTTTCTTGTCGACCCTCGTTGGTAGGATGTGACACAAGGTCGGTCTAATGTGGGGAGCCCCTGGGCCGATCCAAAAATAGCGCAGCCCCCACAGTCGTCACTTCCGCTGACAGAGATGCAGCTAAGTTGAGCCCTGTCCGAAGAAAGAGACACTGAGAGATGAAATGTAGTTTATCCGCCTGAGAGCAGATACTCCACTTTAATCTCAATTATAAGGCCGAGAACGATGGTGACCGCGATAAAAGCACCATTTTTCAGACGCACAGTATCGAACGACGTAAGTAAAGACTGCCTTTGTAACATCCACTAGCTTTCCTTTTTCAGGGTCGTATAGAAAGCATATTTGATCAAATCTCTAGAGGGACACGTGACACAAAGAAATTATGCTTCGTTAGTATGTTCGGTTTTCAGAAAATAAAATCTTTTAAGCACTTCCGACTTCTCCCTAGCCGTATTTATTTATTTATTATGAATATTTAAGTAAATATCTGTACCCACGACAGATCTTGCCAAGGCCGCGGACATATATTTGGTAATCTAACAAGATAAAAAAAAAATAATATTATAAACAAATAAAGGTGTATTGAACTGATATGTAACATCTAATTTTCTATATTTGTTGAATTCTGAACAGTTTTGTCACAGATGAAAAAAAAAAAAGACTTGTAGAATCTGAGATATGAACAAAAGTTGAGAATACCATGTACGAAGCAAGCAACAGATGAGGAAATTCTAAGGAAAATAATAACTATAATAACAGCAATTCTGGTACACCTGTCCATTTTTTTGACATTGTCCAACCAGTTTTTGCGTTGGCGTCCTTTCCTACGTCCACCTTCTAATAACTATAAAGAAACTCTTATCAACAATCAGAAAAAAGACAACTGAAATTTTGAGGATATTTAATGCGGAAAGAAGGCCTGGAGAGTTTAACACTCAGAGAAATGCCTCAAAAAATCTACTTGGCAAGTTTGAGCAAATCGCTAGAGGGACGCGTGACACAATTAAAAATAGGTGCCGTAAATGCTATTAAGGGGAACAAAAAATAGGAAGCTGTGTATAGCCGTGATCGATTACGTTTTGAAGGTAGATGGCACAAAAAGAGAAAGAGAGTGACTGTGTGCGTGTGTGAGAGAGAGAGAGAGAGAGAGAGAGAGAGAGAAAATATTTTATAGCATAAAACTCGTGATCATTTTTTTTTTTTTTTTTTTCCATAGTAAATGTCAAGGGTCATTTTGCATCCTCTTGTTCACAGATTAAAAATACGGAAACTCATTCTTTATAAAAAAACCGATTAGCCAATCTGCGAACAGAGAGCAAATGAACCAACGGGAAAGGCATAAATAGTCGGATCCATGCGGAAATCTTCAATCGGATGATTTGTGAGATGACACCCGTATGTTTCTCCACTCACTCACTCACTCACTCACTCACTCACTCACTAACTCACTTCCTCATTCACACACTCAATCATTCTCCCAGTCACTCAGTTACTCCCTCAACACCGGCTCCCGTAGGATCACCGAAGTTAAGCAACGTCGAGCTTTGTCAGTATCTAGATGGGTGATCGATTTGGAATGCTAGATGCTGCAAGCTTGGATGTACGGCTGGTGTAATGGTTAACAGCTCGGAATTTGGAAATCAGAGAGCCGAGTATCAATTCCAGTCGGTGTTCATACATTCACTTAGGAATACTCTTGGGAAAGGCATGGATCCAACTCATCTCCCACCAGCTATGGGTTAATTATTAGAACATATCAGTAAATCAGTATTATACCCTCACAAAAAAAATTCTTACAATCTAAAAATATTTTCTGTTTTTTTATAACCTACAAAAGGTTGATAAGCTGTAAAAAAACAATTCAATCAATCAATAAATATTCACTCACTCACTTAATCACTCATTCATTCGCTCACATTCTCTGTCATTCACTTACACACTCACTCAATTAATCACCCTCACTCTCTCTCTTATTCACTCACTTAATCATTCATACACTCACTCACTCATTCAATCACGAACTACACTCACTTACTCACACACTCAGTCACTCTCTCCTTCACTCATTCAATCACACACTCACTCATTCATTCAATCATTCACTCAATCATTTATGCACTCTTAATCACTCTCTCATTCAATAACTAACTCTCTCATTCATCCTTTTCCTCAATCACTCACTCATTCCATCACTTAATCATTCACTCGGTCATTCATTCAATCACCAACTCCCTCACTTTCTCATTCATTTACTCACTCACTCACTCACTGAATCCTTCCCTCACTCCCTCATTCCATCACTCACTCAATCAATCAATCATTTTTCCGCATTTCTACAAATAATTTGGTTTTGGTCTGTTTTGGCATATCAACTACAATGGGTTGTTAATGCCGACAAAATTTTTATTGTTGGTAATATTTTTTTCAAAAATCTATTTCTGGTAATATTTTTTTTCCTTCAAAAAGCTCTATTTCTGGTAATATTTTTTCTTCAAAAATCTATTTCTGGTAATAATTTTTCCTTCAAATATATATATATATATATATATATATATATATATATATATATATATATATATATATATATATCCGGTTATATTTTTTTCAGAAACATTTATAGTTGATATTTTTTTTTTCAAAAAATGTATAGCTGGTAATATTTTTTTTTCAAAATGTATTACTGGTAATAATTTTTACAAAAAAGTTTTACTGGTATTAAAATCTATTTTTACACGTTTTGACACCAGTTGGGGTGGGTAACTATTTGCCCATAGCTGGGACCCTAACAGGTGCTATCACTTTGGGTCAGGGTGGGCCTGGGAACACCAGCAATTAAGAGGTGGTTTCACGCTCCTCAAAACCTGATCAGAGGCCTTGCTGTTGGACGTAGTTTATCGTCTTACCCAGGATGCGGATGTAGTTTATCGTCATACACAGGACGTTCTACAAATAAAAAGAATCCTTCTGTATGTTGTGCATAATGCTATTCTACTTCTAATTACAACAATTTGGTTTTCAATCTTTCTTGCTTATTTATTATGAAGCTCAAACTAAAAAATGTATTTCATTCAACTGATCCTTTCCTACAAGCTTAGATTCTCGGCTACCGTTGTTCCCTGTGATTTCTAAATGCAAAAAAAAAAACAATTCGAAATTGCATAATTTATCCTATAATTAGCTAAATCATTAACTTTTAAAAACTATTGCATTCTTTTTTTGAAAAGAAATTCTAAATTGAAATCTCATTCGGCAAGGTTTTTAACATAATCGTTTAATTCAAGTTACATATATATATATATATATATATATATATATATATATATATATATATATATATATATATGTGTGTGTGTGTGTGTGTGTGTGTGTGTGTGTGTGTGTGTTTATAGCTGGTCACTCGTATTCAAGGATACCCGTCTACTAGGGCGGCTAGCCAATCCCTGTTGCAGACGCTTGCTCAGGCGCATTTGTGTTTATTCAACACCCACAGAGGCCACCTGTGGTTTATACTGCAACTATGCTGATCAGACCTTAGTTACAGTTTCTGGGAAAGAGCGTGTTATCTAGCGTGATCAAGCCCTCGATCACGATGACTTGCAACTTCGTGCTAGCAGAGTTATCGACGGCCCCTCCCAGGGGTTCCGTCTACTCCCTTACAAGGCTTGGGTCAACTAGTGGTAGGGTTTTCAGGGACTTTTCAAAGGTGCCGCACGCTGAGATCGACCCCTCCGGGTCTCATGGTCAGAATGCGAACCTTCTAACCACTCAGTCACGTGCCCATAATACATACATATATATATATATATATATATATATATATATATATATATATACTATAGTCACAACACATTACATTGAATCTAAATATATGGTTATGTCGTTAATGTTTCGGTATCTCACGTAGTACGATGTCATAGAACTGCATCATGAATTTAGGACCTCGGTCTGCTATTCCGCGACCGTTATCGTCACATAGCAATCATCTATGTCATCCAACCTTTGATGCTGTTTATCGTCGCGTTGCTGAGACAGGATCCACAAACTATGGATCGAGGAAGACGGAGATCCACTCGTATGCCTGGCCACCAAGAACACAGGCTGTCGGAGACGATCCAGGTATCAGCACAGGTCAAGTGGTTCTAGCATGTCGTACATCTCATAGCACTGCATGGAGGGTACTTCAAGAAAAGCTCCTGGATCCGTATCATTTGCAACGGGTGCAGGGTCTTTCACCCTCTGATCACACGCCACGGGAGAGCTTTTGCACAAACTGCCGATCCGTTGTTTGTCTCTTCGGTCTTGTTTACAGATGAGGTAACATTTAGAAGAGATTTGGAATAAATTTACACAACTAATATTTGTGTGCGGGTCAGAATTCCCATGGTACAATACAGGCTATACACCAGCATCAGTTTACGATTAATGCGTGGAGTGGAATTGTAGGTGACTGTCTGGTTTTCCCAACACTTTTCTTCTCGCTGGATTTATTCAACCTCTACAGTGATTCTGAGATAATCTATATTTAACACCAGAGAGAGACAGTTGAAATTCCTAGGACACATAATGAGGAAAGAGAGATTAGAAAATGTGATACTCACAGGGCGGTTTGTTGGCAAAAGGGACAGTGGGAAACAACGCATAACCTACCTAACAAACTTGCTCAAATGAATGGCGGAACAGGGTTTAGGTAAATTAACAAAAAGAAGTGCAAAATTTCACAAACGGGTATTTGTTTACAGGACATTTGCGTAAAGTGAACAAATGCGTCTTGGATATTTGCGTACATCTGATAATTTTTTGAAATTACCATTTTTAAGAGTTGCTTAATATAAAAATTTACACACCAATAATTACTAAAAACAAGCAGAAAAATAGTCACCATAAATAAAAGAGAGAAAATTTTCTTTTTTACCCATAAAGCAAGAGAAAATTAATATATATATATATATATTCACTCCAAACGTACCAGTGGAAACATTTAATAGATTCTCTTTTTTTATAGATTATATTTTTTATTTGAACCCTTTGCATTCAAGAAAATTTAAAATCAAACAAAGGTGGAAAAATATTTGGGGTTTGAAGAAAATTCCAGCCTTCATTAGGAAGAACTGCGATGAAACAAAACATACTGGCGATGTGTAACTCAACTACAAAGATGTTAATCTGTCATTACATTTTAAACAAAATGTAAACTTTAATTTTATTTTATTTTATATTACGATTTTTATTCTTGTTAATTAAATATTCATTTGATTACCTTTAAATTATTCCAAAATTGAAATCCGAGATACGTGAAATTTAAAGGGAATTAAAATCGTATATTTCAGGGAGCAACTGGATAGCAACTTATATTTAACCTAAAACAAAGAGAGAAATGAAGTGCAGGGAAAAATTGGATTATTAAAATATATTAAAAATTTTTTTAAATCAGTCATTTTTAAAGAAATTTCTTGCACATGCATTGTAGACTCTAAATTAATCTTTTAGTAATTTTTTTTTATATTCTCCACTTAAAATCTTCGGGTTTACTCAAATTTTCTACTATTAACACTTCTTTTTTATTCAGATGAATTTAAAAATCAGGTTAAAATTTCACATAAAAAAAATAGCCTAGGCCTCCTTTAAAAAAGGCAAAGTTTAGGATAAAATACAATTAGATTAAACTATTGAAAAAATGATTTTTTCCATTTTTTATGCACTTTATGTGGATTTATAGAAAAGATTTTTTTAATGTTTAATTAAACTTTTACATAAAATGCAAAAAAAAAAAATCAAGGTATTTGAATAGCAAAATTACATTGTCACAAAATCAAACTTTCAAGAAAAAAAAAAATAAACCTGTTTACCTGGTAGTCTCAATTCTGAAGTATGGATGTGAAGCTATGGTATGGACACAGTTGACAGATACAGATTGAAGGATAAAGCGTTTGAGAATAAACACATGAGAATAACTCCTTCATATTTTCCTTGTAGGGAACAAAAAAACAAGGTTTTTCTTATTTTTTGCAGAAAAGGGTTGAGAGTCAGAGAGAGGCAGGCTACACCATACCTCATCTATCTGCTGTCCAACGGAGAAAAATGACTATGGTTTTTGGACCCAGCTGAAGACACTTTGCCTGTACAAGACCATCAATGAAAGAATCGTTGAATGGATCAATTCGAACGACAATTTTAAAATAATAATTGGCCAATGTCATCCAAACAATGGATATTTTTGACTGTCGTTATAAGACATATAATATAAAAAAGTTGGTGTGGCAAAGTGCAAAGAACAAACGCCTTTGAATTTCAAAAAGCCAAGTCAATGATGATGATGATGATGTCCTTACAACACTAATGTTACAGGTCTGTCAATTGTATTTCTTTCGCGATTGATAATTATATTTATAGCTGAAAGTCGTTATCACAATGTTTCACATGATTTCATTTCTTCATTACAACAAAGACAAGGACAATAGTTTCTATGTAAATAATAAAAATGATTTATATCACAGCAACGACAATTATTAATCCAAAGAATTTACTGCGTAAATACATTCTGGGGATCGTAATGATGTGTAACAATTATCGACACAAAAATAGAGTAGAGGGATCGAGTTCTGTCCGAGGATATTTATGTTCACTTATTGTTAATACCCTTGAGAAATGATAATTCCTCATCCCAGAAATTCAAACGGAAAGTGACATTACTAATAACATTAAAGGCATGAAACCATATTTCCCTACATTCATGGAAAATTGGATCAATTCAAAATTTGTCTATTTATGCGCACTTAACATTAATATCCGTAGTAAAGGCATAAATCCCATTTTCCCTGCATTTATAGAAAACAGAATCAAACCAGATTTTGTCGGAAGCTAATTGTATTCACATTAATGCTGTTATGAAAGACATGAATCCACTTATCCCTGCATTCGTGAAAATAAAAATCAATCCAATTGTCTCAATCTGTTTATGTATTCTTCACGCTGATGCCCTTGGGAAAGGCACAAATACACTTTTCTTTGTTCCATAGTAAAATATCTTGTCACTGACATGTCACAATGGTTGGTGACGGAAAGAGTCAGTAAGTAAGCTCTTGAAAAAATCCCTCTGCCATGGCTCCACTTACTTTTCCAAACAGTAGCAGTAAATACGGTGGTTAAAGAAAATATTTTGATCTATATGAAGTGTTCATATAATGGAAACTTTTTGAAATCCTCCATATTAATGACAAAATTGCTGATTCTTCTTTGGATCTTATAAAAGAGCTCAAGCTAAATAGAAAGATCGTCGGACGATACGTGGCAGCAATATTCTAAGCATGGATGAATGGTAGACTTATAGATATGTAAGATTCTAGAAAGAAAAATGGTTTTGCATCACACAGTGAACCAACTTTCTTAGCAGCTGAAATAGAATAAGAACTATAGTCTTTCTACTTCATTGAATAAACGTTAACCCGAAAAGGCGCAATGAGTCACTTTCCTGGAGGTTAGCATCAACCATACTGATGGAAGACAAACAGGAAAGTCTCGGATGATTAATGGAGAGAAGTATTTGAAAAGAAATATTAACCTCAATGATAATTTGAAAATAACAAATAGATTTTCGGAAAGGCCTTTTTGTAAAAGTATTTTTGTATATTGTGAAAAATGTTATCGTCATTGTAATAAATGATTGTTTCTCTTCAGATTTCACACCAGACTAAGAATCTAGTTTTTCTTTTGTTTTTTTGTTTTTTTGTTTTTTCATTTCAGAATTCAAATATTAATAAATGATTTTGTTGGAACAGTTACAAGTGACTAAATAAAGAATTTTAACTTTGAATTTTTCACTTCTTCAAACTTGTCTTAATTTAATTAAAAATAACTCTCGTTGAGAACAGCAACTGAATTAATTTCAAAATCGAACCGAGAAATTACAATTTTTTTTTTTAAATGAATATTAAATATAGATTTTTTTTTTACCTGTCAAGTCTGAAAAAAGAATGTTTTATTCAGACATCAACTCTCAACAACAATTATTTTTATTTTTTATTGAATTATCTTTGATACGGGTTGCGATGAATTTTCACTATGGAATCGTCCATTTTTGCCTGTCACCCACTACGGGAAAAAACTTGGAAAATAAACCTTTAAGTCTAATCATCACTTTGGTTTTCCAATTTTTCAATCATAAATTGATGGGAAAAAGGACACCTAAATGTAGCAAAGTTGAGACAAACCTTTTTCCCAGGCAGGACCCTGGAGATTATTTGAAAACTCGAAAATCTATAAAAAGAATCGATCGACTTAATTCTTAAGGTTAGTCAGACACTGATGAAGAGGATACCTAGACCCCAGGACTTGCCAACACACTGACTCATTAACCACTACCAACCTCTCAACAACTCAGGACAACTCTGCACAACTATTGCAGCGTGAAAAAACATTTACAATTTCAAACTATGACATTATCACTACAAAACATAATTGTACATTCAATCAACTTTACATTATAATGAATTATCAAAAAACAAATATTTTATAAAGATAAATTTTTTTTAAACAGTTGTCCCACATACATACTATAATGCCTTGAAGACACAATTGATTATTTTGAATGCAGATATCAAACTATTTTAATTCCACAAACAAACTTAAACTATCAACCTTTAATCATTAAATTTCTGTGGAAAATCTTTGAAACCTCATCTCGGATGATAGCCAAATTTAACAAGCAACTATATATATATATATTGTATATATATAAATATATACATTGCGTACCAAATTATTATCGAGAAACTTTTTTCTAATATTTCAAAACTGTCCAATCAATTCACATAAAATTTTCACACAATGTTGACAAGACTGACCTGCACAATCGCTGAATTTTTTTGTACTGATCTGCGCAATGTAAACAAACTGGCGCTATATTTGTTATCAGCACGTTGATTTGAGCATGCCAAATTATTAGAAAAGTGTAAGAATTTAGTGAAAAGATGGGCCATAAAAAGCAGTTTAAGTGAGGCTGAAAAGAAAACTATCACCTCAGAACTCTCAAAAGGTAAATCTACCCTAGAAATTTCTAAAATGATAGGGAGGTGTCATCAAACAGTGAAAAAGTTCACCGCCGACCCTAGACAAGTACGCAAAAGGGCAGATAAAGGCAAGCCGAGGGTTATTTCACGTCGTCTCATGTCACGACTTAAACGAGAGACCACGAAGAACCCTGAACTTACCAGTCAAGAGCTTTTCAGTCGCATTGGGGATCCTACTGCATCTAAAAGTACTCGGTGTCGGTATCTGACGGAAATAGCAACAACAGTCAAACCTGTATCGAAGCCTCTGTTGACGAGAAATCACATTCAAAATCGATTGAAATGGGCCGAGGACAATATGAAGATTGACTTCTCTAAAGTTTTGTTCACCGATGAAACTCGAGCAACACTTGATGGACCAGATAGATGGTGCAAAGGCTGGGTAATGAACGGACAGAACCGCCATCAGCGTTTGAGACGCCAACAAGGCAGTGGAGGCATAATGATCTGTGGTGGTATTATTGAAAAAAACATTAGTGGGCCCATGGAGAGTACCAGATGACGTCAAAATGACTGCTGATGTATACATAGCGTTTATGAAGAAGCATCTTGAACCGTGGATGAAAAGGCAAAGAGTTGACTTCAGAAGGGCCATTGTTTTTATGCAAGATAATGCTCCCTCACATGCTGCTCACAAGACTACTAAATATTTGAAAACAGGCTTCGATGGACCTCGAAAAATGAAGTGGCCAGCAAATTCTCTGGATTTGAACCCAATCGAAAACCTTTGGAGCATCATGAAGCGAAGACTGTACACCAACGAATGACAATTCAGGAGCAACGCTGAGTTGTGGGAAGCAATTCTTGACATATCTCGCAGCATTACAGCAGATGACATCCTCCAATTAACAAATTCTATGGATCGTCAACTTCAAGTAATTTAAAAACAGGAAAAGCACATTCCTATTAATTTGTTTAAAACTGTGCCTTTGTTTGTATATCTTATTTGTTTGATTATCTTATTTATTGGCTTTTTTTATCATAAAAATTCACGTGCAACATTAATAAACGTTTTGTTTGCTCAATTCTGAGAACTTTACTAAACCTTTCTAATAATTTGGCACGCTCAAATCACCGTGCTGATAACAAATATAGCGCCAGTTTGTTTACATTGCGCAGATCAGTACCAAAATTTCAGTGATTGCGCAGGGCAGTGTTGCCAATATTGTGTGAAAAATTTGTGTGAATTGATTGGACGGTTTTTGAAATATTAGAAAAAAAGTTATCTTGATAATAATTTGGCACGCAGTGTATATATAAATTCACGTTATTGTTGAAATCTCTAATGTTGTTTTCAGTAATTTCTTGAAGTTGAATTGTCTATTTATTTTTGTTTGATTTATTTGTTGTGGATAAATGCATTACGATCACGCACATTCTTGGCCTTCACAAAAAATCACCTTCTGATACATCTTACTCAGCATAGATTCCGCAACATCACTATTTACACGATTTGGTATTGCGAAGTTTGTTTGTTTTTTAACTGAAATAACATCAAAAATTTTTTCTTTATGTAGCTGTAAGAAAAAAAAAACGTTCTTGAGCATCCCTCAAAATTTAAAAGTACACCCGATATATCGAAATGAAACTGCACTCCCCCAATTATTTCCACGAAGTTTTCTAAAATTATAACATATTCTACATAAATTCATTAATTAATAAGTACTACAAATTTCACTTAAATCGGATAATTGTCTGATTTTTGTCAATTCTTTAAAAACAAGAATATTGTGTTTTAGTTTTCATTATCGAAAATGTGTATGCATTTTGGTGATGCTGATAATTATTGCTGGTTAACACTGAAAACATGAAAATGTTAAAGCAAATTTTGTCATATTCCGTCGTTTGTCATCAATTATAACATTAAAAACTAAAATTATGAACTAAAATTACAAAAAAAAAATGGTTAGTCTATAGGAAATCAGCCCTATTTCCAACATCTCCATTACATACCCACATACATACATACCATATTAAAACACGCCTACATTTTATTTTCTACTCGATACCAGACAATATTACAAACATAAAAAAAAGATTCCACAGTGCAACACACACCGTTTAAATCAAAGTGTTTATTGGTTACAAATCAACATCACCATATGAAGTATTTTGACCAATCAGAGAAAGTTAAAACCCTATGTGTCTACTTTCGTTTTTCGATTTTCAAAGGGCATTTACACCGTGTCGATATAGCTTTTTCCTTCCTCCATAGCACATGCTGAAAGAAACATATGTCGGCGATTTCAAACGAATCATCTCCAACAACATGGACGGCAAGTCGGCAACTTCAAAATAACCACCTCCAACCACAGCAGCAAAGACGGTCAGTGAATCTTCGCTAATGATAAAAGTCTTTTATCAACCACAGATTTTTTTTTTAACTGTGGACCAACTATTGTGGAATCTTCCACAACAAGCCAGTTAACCCCTGCTAGGAAATGCACTATTCCTATTGTAATTTTCACCATCACCATCACCATCTTACAAAATATATAACAAGCATTCATTGGTTAATCACCTTCAATCTAGCTTGCTGATTGGTCAGTTCCGACCAATCAAGCCGCCTGCACGCTACAAATCTGTTTTCCCACTCAATATGCTCGGAGCCTCCCACGTGATACACTATCTTGTATAAACAGAACACGTGTAAACTCCCTCGTGTTTCTTTTCATTCATCTATTTCTCGCGTCTCATTTGCAAAGATGTAATCTTCAAGAACTCCCGTCTTAACTAATGCAGTCACAGGTTAAAGACCATTACCAACATTCACACAAGTACGAACTCTGAAATCTCTTCTGAACTTTTACCAACTTGTACAATACACAATTCCAAACATGCTAAAGAAACATTATTCTTCTAAACTACAGTTTAATAATTACTTTCACTTTATGAACTTAGGTACAAATATTACCTAATCTAAGAGACACAACTCTGTCTAACCTTTTCACTCAGCATTCATGCATGTATATCAAAGATTATTTTTTACTCCTTTTCGCCCCTTTTGAATTCATGAACATGTTATTAAATACAAACGATTTAGTTAAAAGGCATGAGACCATGTTTACTTTATTTTTATTATTGTTTGCAAATCGAACGTTCGGATTTTTTATAAAAACAAACAAAAAAAACTGGACAGACGACTTTCCTACAAATCCGTAACCACATCATGTTTACTGAATAATAGCCATTTTCCGGCATTACCCTTTTACTTTTTACTGAGATAACTGAAAGTGAAACTGACTGGTTAATTTTTGTCAGCTGTTCAAGAGAAATGAAAAGTAAACCAATGAATTTTATATCCATTAAATTTGGAAAAATTGTATCTGTCAGTATTTATTGTTTATTATTTTAGTAGCTTAGTAAATAAATAACAAGGACACAAGTATGGAGGACCCACTGTGGAACGAACCACAAATAAAAATCTACATTTCGGGCTAGCTATATTATGATGAGAAATTCGAAGGTTTTTGGTTTTTGGCACACGAGTGCATTCGGAAATAACACTCGTAGTGTAAGGGAGGTAATTCAATTTGTTTTTGTATCTTAGAATTACCTCCCTTGTCATACTTTGTTTCTACGTTTGTCTTTTAAAGCTGGTTTCTCTATAGAAGTAAAAATGGTTTCTTTAATATAGAAGCATAACAAAATGAAGGAATTTTTGCCAATCTACAAACTTTTTTGTTCTGTTTCTTTTGTGATGGATTTTTTTCATCATTCTAAGATTCCTTTGAAAACTTACAGTTGTCATGAATTACCTAAAAGTGTATGATCACACGTTTGCCCTGCATAAAAAATTTTGTGATCATCAAATACTTTGTGCAAAATTTTGATATTAAAAATTTAAAAAAAAAAGATAAATTTATGTCCAATAATACCAAAATGGTGACATCATCCGAAACTAGATGACCTGAAAATTCCATTTTATATCTAAATTGGTGTTGTGCACTAAATAATTTCATATTCAGAAAATAGCTGTCAGAAATATATATTATTTGAACAATCAGTTAAAACTACGTAGTATCAAATAAATGGCAATTATGTTTTAAATATTTGAATTAACAAGGATGGAGATTTTGTAATGATGTTTTTATTTCACTCAGAACATAATTTCAAAGTCTCAGTCTTTATCGGAACTCCCATTGTTGAAGGAAACCGGAAGTGCTCACCATGTCAGCCACCAGTCAAATGACACCAACTGGCTTAATTTTAGGTTGACTAAGTGCATTCATTTCCAAGAAAAAAAAAGAAAAATTAAAAAAGCATAAAAATATTTTCTAATCAATCAGAAGATATTCATATAGCTTTAACTTAAGCTTTTTTTTTTTTAGCCTCCTTTAATACTATGTAAAACAGCATGAATTTGACTCTGGACAGAGAAGCTTATGCAAGCTACATGTCTCTCATCTATTTTGGCTGGACACTCACTGAAGACAAAACACTGATGGACAAAGAGAGCCAGGGAGTTTTCAGGAGCCCAATATTAACAGCGGCCAAAGCCACAATGTAAAGAAAAACTCTACTTCTACTATGCGATAAATTCATACATACATACATTTTCCCCATTTGATCTTTTTCTACAACCATGATTAATGCAACTACGTATGTGGTAGAATCCCAAGAAAAACTCTCTAATCATTTTCGTGTATTGCCTGAAACAAAATTGTAAATCTGTTTCACTTGAACAATACCTCATCTCCATTGCTCTGTGTTATCTTTCATTTCTTTCCTGCTAACGTGAGTTATAATACCCTGAATGACAGTCGAACAGAGCTCTTTCCTGCTCATCATTAATATAGCTCCTGCAATAGAAGTAAGTTAAGAATCAAAATGTTGTTATTCCTGTAACAAAATATACAAACAGTAATATGTGAAAGCAGACTCTATCTTGTGGGGGAGCAAAAGACTGAGAGAGAATATTTTTCAGGACTTTGGAATGATAAAATTTTCTTTACAAAGTGATTGTTAGCATTTCTTCATTCTTTTTGGTGGCAAAATTATCTGGCAATGTGACACTCTTCCCAGAACAAAATGATAATGTTGAACAAAATTTATTAAAATATTGCCTCTATGTTGTTTAATAATGCTCTGATGAATAAATTAAATCTTTTTCTTTCAGATTACAAGAATGTTAGTCATGGACACTTCAACATAGTGTAATGGTTAACAAGCTTGTCTCACTAGATCAATTACGACTGAGTAGTGAGTTCAATCCTCACTAGGTGCTCCATACTTTTGGTCTTGTGCCACATCCAAGTTACACTTAGAATATTATAATATTTATAATATACAGTGTCCCAAAAGTATGGACACTCTGGCCAAAAATGCATATTTTTAAGAAATTAAATTTTAAATATATTGAATTGGAATATTAACAAATAAGATCTTTGATACGATTTTCCATCATTTGTGATGTAAAGTTTGATGTGCTTTGCAAGATTCCTGTGAACTCTATGCAATCACTCCACATTGGCATCAATTTTATCACATTCACTCTGAACTCCATGGTCCTTTCCTTAGCTGTATAGTATGTACTTCATTAGGGCTAGATATGGTTTAGAATTCAGAGTTGATCTTCTAGACTTGTTGTCAACTGAGGTTGATGAGCCCAGCCTGTCTCATTATTTAACCCATAGCCGAAAGAGATGGATGAATACCTTTCCCAAGAGTATATGCACATAAGTGAATGTAATGTAATAGGCTCTCTGAATTCTCATTTCAAACCAATATTCATCACACCACCCACACATCCATAGAAAATAGAAGTGAATTTACTTGACAGTTGCCTTTTTGTATCTTGAATCAGTGATGAGGCAAGGTCATGAGTGACAACAGAAAATGGATGTGTACAGTAGATATGATGCCTTTCTGACAGGATGACTTAATTTTCTCACCAATCACGTGATGAATCTCTTACCTTTTGACATGTCAACCAACTTTTGTAATGCTACATGATCAGCTATACCAGATTTTCTTGACGCCATTATGATTATGGCTTTTCAATGTTCCTCCTTCCTTCTTCAGGAGGTTTGGTTTGGAAGAGTAATCTCCAGAAGGTGGAACTACTTTTGATGATTGATGTGGTATGGTACAAATCTGATTTAAAAAAAAAAAAAAAAAAAAAAAAATAATAATAAGGTTCACCCTGTACAAGGCCTGGGGGCCACTCAAGATAGAGGTTCATGTTAAGGGACAGTTTACACAGATAAGAGGGGAAGATAATGGTTAACTCTTAGTCTTCAATAGGTTAAGATTGTAGTGAACAGGGAAACATTATCTTGGCAAGTTTTTGATGTAAACAGATTGCAATAATTTTCGAATTATTTTCCTTGGCTTTTATACTAATGGAAGATAATGTTATGCTTATAAGATAGGAACACTCTTCAGGGCAGCAACTATGATCTCTTGTTGATATTTGCATAAGTCATGACTTGATGATGTAGGCAGCAGAGGATCTTTTCTTACACATATAGATAGTCACTTGGGTGAACTGATTTACTTAAAATTTAATACTAAGGTTGGGGGTTGTAGTAGCACACAAATTTAATATATTATTAAACATAAAAAGCCAGTGTCACTGTTTTCTCACAAAAGGAAACCCTGAGAGAAAAGTAAATACTATGAACCAAAAAAAAAAAAAAAAAGATGAGAACACCCATTTTGAGACATTTGTAAACAAAAGTTAATTCTTAGTTTTTAAAAATCTTGCAAAAATAAAATATTTCTGAAACATTTGAGGAAAATGAGCAAATTTAAAGTTAAATTAATCTGATTTGAAACAAATATTACTTATTTATAGCATAAAATGTTGGATACAAGCATTTTTTAACAATGGGGTCTCGTTTTTCTGACATGTTAATCAATTTATTGACAATTGACTGCCAAACATGTTCATAGTTAAGTACGGTGGAGCAGAGTTTATATAAGGGTATTTGGTTGGGGGGGGGATTTGTGGCCAGAGTGGGTGGGGAACAACACACGACATTTTAATGATAATGTTATAGGATTAAACATCCATATCTAGAATTTCTGTATGTATAGCACACAGAAAAATAAATCAAAATTCGGGATTTTGAGATTGTAATAAGCTTTACAATATATGATTTGTAAATATAGGTTTACTTAACATTTCCTAAGAGTTAACACATTGAATTTTAAAAGATTTAAAAACTTTATAAATTATTCAATTTAAAATTGTAAAAAATGAGAACAAATCTTGTAAAAATTCATTTTTCATAGAGAAATTATTTTCAGACAATATTTTTTTAATGTATATATGTATTATTCATAAAACCAATTAAAAGCTTCTCCAATTAAATAATGTCTTAGTTTTATTGTTTTTATTTTTCAATTCAGAACAGATTTTCACAAAGACGAGTTCCAATTTTGCAAAAACATTTGGTGATTTGAATTAAAAAAAAAAAAAAAAAAAAAAAAAAAAAAAAAAAAAAAAAAAAAAAAAAATTCTGCTTTTAACTAATATAGTCACTAAAAATTATCACACTGATTTTCTCAAAGTTGTCATAAAATAAAAAATTAAAAAATCTCAAAAATAATTTCATTCAATTATGAATAAGTCCTGAAATCCAACAATTTGATTTTTGTAAGAATTTCCAAATTAATGTGTCTGTCACCACATAAAAAAAGGCTAAAAATTTGCTAAATTTAGTACAACTGTTGAAACAAGTTTTTTTTTTTTTTTTTTTAAATCAGAATTTCAAATGTTCTAAAAAGGTTAAGGTGGTGGAGAATTTAGAGAGGTGAATTAACAGGAGATAACTGGCATCCATTAGACATGGCACATGGAACTAGAACAGTCTACCCCAGCAAGTGAAATAAAGGGTTCAGCATTCCAAGCACCTGAAAAAGGCCAGAACGTACAACGACCGAAACGTTGTAATATGGCAACAAAGATGAGGACAATAGTCCAAATAATGTAAATAATCTACATAATACCTCATCTCAGAAATATAGACAGATACTAAAAAGGAGTACAAAATTTCATTAAGTATTCAAAAAAAATACTTGATTATTCCTCTTAATAATAAAGATTTTAACGATAAAACTGTTTTCATTACATTTGGCACAGGTTTTCATCACAATAGGCTGATCTTTTAGTAATTATGTGGAGGTACCTACTTCCTGCGAATTGATTTTTTTCAATAAATAGCACAACATAAATTAAACTAGTCTTTAGTATAACCTTTCTCAAATTTTGTCTAATAAAAAAAAACTTATTAAGAAAAACTAAGACACTACAAATAAATCATCACTTATGAATCAAAATTAAAAAAGAAACCCAAAAAGAAAAAAATCCAAAATAAAAATTTTTTTTTTCTTGCTCTAATAAAAAAAAAAAAAAAAGAAAACAATGAAAGATTAATGTTATTAAAATGCTCTGAAAAATTTCCAGTGTTATAATCTTCTGGAACCACACAATTAAAAAAAAAAACAAAAACAAATGACTATGAAAAGAATGAAAATTAATGTTTTTTTGTTTTTTTTTTTTTAGTAAGTAAAAAAATCTTTGTTTAATAACAGGAATGCCTTTATTTCTTTTTTTTAATCTGTTTAATTATCTGTTTATTTTCTCATTATAAAAATATTTTAGATTCTTAATAAAACATAAGAAACCAATTGTCTGTAATATGACAAAAGAAAATATATAGACTTTTTCCTTGATTTTAATGTAAGTCTTAAATGTGTAAGAAAACTTAGTCTAGCAAAAGCGAGTTCAAGGAGTACTTAAATGTTTGCTCAAATTGGCAACTAATATCAAACTTTCATTTAAGAATAAACATCAAAACAAATACACTAACAAACATGTTGATAATTTTGAACCTCCAATGATTAAGCTAAAACTGTCTTGTCAAGATCTAAAGGGTGATAAAAATAAAGAAACAGCATCTATGCAATACAGTAAAGATAAATTAATGCCCCCATAAATCCATAACCGTGATTTTTCTTAAGTGCTTTCATTTAATATGAAAGTATTGCTATAAATCTATTGACCTAGTAATAAAAGTAGAAATGAATCTAAATAACTACTTCAACCAGAGAGAATGCATTCTGTAATACAATGGTCTATTCCAAGTGATTTGAATTAGTTTGGTTCAGTGGTTAGAGCAAATTACAAAAACAAAAAGGTTTCCATCTCGGTTAACAAGTAACAATTGATATAATCCTAACCAAACAAAAATAATCTCTTGTATGTGAAATAATACATAAATATCTACCTGTAAATGTATTAGTAATTGAGGAATATATTTAAATTGACATTATAATCATAAAATAGACATTTTTAATTCAATAATAAAACCTAAGTTGATATTGAGGAGGCAAAAGATAGTACAATAAAATTAAAAGAAAAGAAACAGCTTCATTTTTAATTGAATCTTTATTTCGAATGTGTTGGAGTGGACAGACGCAGACACAAACTGGAACAAAAACAAAAACTTCAGATATTCTTCAAAAGGTAAGAATTTTCAATTCTTAGAGTTTGGCTGGTTTTTAATGTTCATTCTGAAATGTTGACAAAGAAGCTAAACTGAGCAAATAGTTTATTGGTTTTTTTCTGTTTTTGGTATTGTTAAAAGTTAATATATTACACAGGTAGACCATAGTTTGACCACATAGAAATGTATTATGGAGTCACACTCTAAGCACAAAACACTGGGGTTAAAAATGGTAAATGAATTTATATAACTTACTTAAAAAAGTAAAACAAATGAACAAATAAAAATAATAGTAAAAAAAAAAAAAAAAAAAAAAAATCAAAGTTGTATATTTTGATTAAGTCACCAGCAGACAGGCGTGAAAAGTAGTGGTCATCTGGTCAGCAACTACTGCAAATGACTAACCATTTTCCTTGCTTTTATTTGATTCTTTAAATGCATAATGTGATTTTTTTTTTCTTCTCACTTGTTGGCCACATCTGCTGAAGAATGGATTACACTAAAGAAAGGAAGAATTCTAAAATTCTTGCAGCAACAGCAGGAGACAAATGCATAACTCCTGCTACAAAGCGCAGATAATTGTTGTTTTGGTCTTAGCTTTTTATGGCCGATCTTCCTTTCCTTATTTGCTGTATTTGTCATCTTCATTGTCTTTCTTTGAAGTGTTGACACACTTAACAATCCTTGTCTGTGGTTGACAAATCACAGGAACAGATTTTTCAGGGCAGTGGGAGAGCCCAGCACACAACCGTCCGGTCAGCACTGGTACTGACAAATGACAGCTTTGATGGATGCCAGCGACACTGGATAACTTTGTCCTTGTGTTCAGCCACAATCACACTGGGGAGAGGACGCAGCAGATCCCCTGAAAGAGGGAAGAACTTATTGTAAGATTTAGAAAAAAAAAAAAAAAAAAAAAAAAGTTAATTCATCTAACCAGCTTATTACCACAAAGTCAAATAGTATATATGCATCATAGTTTCAGAAACAAAGTTGAGGAGGTATTTTTTAAGTTTGCTTAAAAGTTTTAAAGAGTTTCATTTTTTTTCTTAAATGGTGAGGAATTTTCTATGAGCAAGCTTTAACCAGTGAAGTATTTATAAGAGAATACCAAAAGATTCTTAGACTGAAAAAAAAAAAAAAAAAAAAAAAAAAAAAATTAATGTTTGGCCAGATTTGGGAAATTGAATTGAACTAGAAATTTTCAGCACCCATCCCCATAAAGAACCACAAATTTCTTTAGCTGGCAGTCTATATTACTCAAATACTCAAAAAAGAGTGCATGTGTTAACTGATGGTCATATAATTCAACTAACTTACAGGTCAGATCTTCCCTGGATTGTTAAAAGGAAGACCATAAAACTTTCCAAACAGACAACTAAATTTTTTAATTAGCAGTGAAATATATCAATTTCAAGTTGGGCTCCTGCATTATAAATCCATTTTTGTTTGTTGTATAAAATTATTCAGCATAAAAAAAAAAAAAAAAAACTGATTTCCTATTTATGCATATCATAACAGATAAAGCTGATAATCTGAAAGATGACTTACATCATAAATATGAAGCCCAATTATCAAAACTCTTAAATAATTTAGTTTATTGGAAGTTTGAAAGTTTTAAAGAGTAATTATTCAATCAAAATTTACTCCTTCAACCTCAAAGCATCTATTTCATCTGAGTAGCCAGTCGACAATTCCTTGTTTAAAGAGATATATTCACAGAAAATCTTTTTTCACTTTGATCTTGAGTGGAGAAGTTCTTACCTTGCTTCAGGCTTAATCCATCAGAGAAAAGCCAGATGCAACAAAACCTCTTTCACAGATTCAATTTTGTGTATCCTCATTTGTATGATAAAAGAGCAGGCATTGCCATATAGCAAAATTACTGTTTCTATTCACCAAGCTGTGTAATTTCAGTTTTGAATATATGTTTTTAAAACTAAGTTTACATATCTCTATATATTAACAGTCAGGCCATTTTTTAAAAAAAAAAAAGTTATAACTTTTGCTACAGCTAATAATCAAGGACAGTGTAACATACTAATCTTCTGTTATTTGATATAAAACAAATGATGGTGCTACAAAAACCAATCAATTTTATTTCTGTTAAAACATGAAGCCTGCAGGATTCTATGTATTTATTTTCACTCATTAAATTCACAAGAAACTCATTTATTGAGCTTTTTATTTTTTTTTTTTCTAAACATTCAAATTATTCCAGTCATTACACTAAAATTAACAATTCCTCTGAATGTAACTTCTGGATAATTTTCAACTGTATTCTCATCATTGAGTAATGTTTTTGACAAACATCTTTTGCTTTTCTAAAATTAAATTTCCATGTGAAAGTTCTTTAAACCAAAATCTTTCTCTGTTCATATACAGTACTGATATTTCTCAGGGCTTCAGTTCCATTATGGCTCAGTCTGAAGTCATACAAGTATGCAACAGGACAATCACAAATTTAAAGGTTTTCAATATTTGCAGAAATATAAAAATGTAGTAAAAATGAACAGCATTCATTTTTTTTTTTTTTAACACACAAAATATAAAATATTTGTTGTGTGGGGGTGATATAAAGCATAGAAACAAAATTAACAATTTCATATAGATCGAACAGATATTAAAAACTTGCAAAAGCCATAAATATTTAATGTTAAATACCAACAAAAGTGGCCAAATGTAAAATTCTGGATCAATATTGTTTTTCAGATGTCACTAGTGATAACTCATTGGGCCCGAGGGCATAATCAAAGTGAAAAGGAGGTTATTTACCATGGAGGTCAGTAAGTGCAATCTTCTGATCATAGGAACCTGTGAGAAGGTAATAGGCATTCATTGAGAAGCGCACAGTACGACATTCTCCCTGATGTGGTTTGAAGCTCTGTACAACACGACCACCACGTATATCGTATAACATTACAGATGCATCTTCATGGCCAGATGAGAGGAGGCGGCCAGATGGATCTACACATACAGACGCAAAAGCACTGCCTGAAAGAGATTAAAGCAGCACATTTTATCTGGTTACAAAAAACACAATTTTGAGGAAACAAAACATTCTTTACTCATAAGATAATGAATAAAGATGAGTAGAGTTTCAAAAGTGAATGAAGATAAACAGCTAAAATGAACAAAAAGGGAAATCTTGACTGACCAGGTTCCATACTAGGTACACACGTGAGGGCAGCTGAAGCTCTGAGATCCCAAAAGCGAGCAGTTTTATCTTGTGAGCCACTTACAAACATGTGACTGCTCAATTGACACAAGGAATAAATATGACCTGAAACAAAGAGATAGAAAAAAAGACAAGATATAATACAAATTCAATGAAAAGAAAACACTGGGTACTTTTGTATACACAGCTGAAATAACTGAAGGGTTATAAAATTAGGAAACCTCCAAAAGAACTTGGAAATAGCATAAAACTGAGATTATACTTGGAAATAGCATTAAAAACTGTGAGATCAAATAATTTGACTGTTTAATGGTATATCAACTCCTTATGAGTCATTTAATGACTAAATTTAATTTTTTTGGGAGCTTTAAAGTAATAAAAATAGTATATACAATATTCTGCTTTCACATTTGAATACATGGTAAATGATACTCAGCTTCTGTGTTTGTGTGGACATGATTACTAGAGGCAGAGATGTGCATGTTTTATGTTATGGTGTTGTTGAAGTTATATTTTGGAATATAGTTTGATTCCTTTAAGAAATTGTAGGATATTATATGGATTAATGCTATGAAAGAGTTTTTTCATGTTGATTGGTTGATTTTGTTTAGCAGCATATCAACCTCTATGTGTTGATTAATGACAAAATCTAAATATTTTGATCATAATTTATGCCTTCAACTCGAGATAAAAATGTATTTCTGGAAATTCTATCATAAAATTGTATTGCTGGTCATTTTGCTTTAAAATTGTATTGTTGGTTATTTTTTTTTTTGTTTTTTTTTAAATAAAAATGTATTGCTGGTAATTTTACTATAAAAATATATTTTATACTTCCATAATGTTTTGTTTTTGTCTGTGGGTTCGCTATTTGCTCATAGCTTGGACCCTAACAGGTACTACTACCCTGGGTCAGGGTGGACTTGGGAACAACAGCAATTAAGAAGTGGTCCCACACTCCTCAGAACCCCTTGCTACCAGATGTATACCTGGGACTGAGATCAAATGCAAGGTATAAAAAAAAAAAAAAAAAAATTAATGATTAAAGTTTGACAAAGTTTGTTTTCTTTTGTCCTTTTTGTGCATATAGGAAGATGTACTTGTATATGAAATACTTTAAGACCTATTCATACTTATTCTCACATCTGAGATATAGAATCAGAGATAAAAGGCTGATTTGGACACAAAGTATAAAATTAAAAGTAACATTTTTATGAATTTTGTTTGTAAAATATACTCCCAGATAATGAGTATTGTTTTTTTTTTAACCCAAAATTTGTGATATTTCTAATACTAAAAAGCCATTATTCAAAAAAAGGAATTTACAATGTCATACCAGAATGTCCTTGCATTTTGCGCACCAGTGTTCCACGTTCACAATCTGTAATACATATAGAACAGTCACCAGCACCTGCACTGACCAACGTGGAAGAATGGTTGGCAATTTCCTCCATAAAGAGAACATCTCGAATGGTGCCATCATGACAGGTCAGCTCAATTTCAGGACCTGGAGAAATGGAAAGAAAAAAGGTTTTAACATAACATACAAGTAAAAAACAGTAATTTGTTCAAGCAATATTAAAATTCATTTAAGTTTTAAAATTTTTCCTTCTCAACAGTCTTTAAGAAATCTTCGTTTATTTCCCAATCTTTCTCATAATATTGTTCCTAATAAGTTATACGTTTGACTCCTGTCACAAAGGGAGAGAATTCAGAAAAATCAATTTATTACTACAAACATTTTTTTCTCAGGACAGTAGCATCCAATATTAGAGAACAAAAGTTTAAAAATAAATTAATTTCTAATTCCACAGATTTGATTGTGATAAAAATTTCAGTAAATATTCTTAAAAAAACAATTCTACACCCTGGGAAATTTGCATGAAAAAAAAAAAAAAAAAAAGATCGAGGAGACAACTTATAAAAAGCCGAATGTCCAAAATTAACGAAATTGCAAAGATACAAGTTAACTTAATATTGATACAGAATCAATATAAGACATGTACAGATCATGACTTAATTACTTTTGCATATCTATGACAACTAATTTTCACATTATTCAGTGAAAATTTTGTTTCATTTCTCCTTCAATTTCTGTTACAAATCAGTCACTGCTATCAGTTTCCTTGCCTTAATATTATCAAATGATTTTCCAAAGATTCTTGACTTTGCCATGTGAGCAAATGAGTGAGCCAACATCAACAGAAAATATCCTCCATACCAATATGCTACTATTAAATTTAACTGAATTTCTTTTTGCCATACATTTGAAAAGGTCTGCCACCAGAGCCAACTAAATTAAAACTACCCTTAAGAATGTTCTTACCAAATTTTCATTGGCCCAGACAATATGCTCATTTATAAACACTAGTCTAGATTTTTGGTACTTACTGATAAAGAGTTTGATGACAGAAGAATCATTTCATATAAACATGATACCATCTGCTGAAAAATTTTCTTGACAATTTCTTTGGTTATGTGACATACAATGCCTGCTGTTACTGTATCAAAACTGCCCACCATGGTGATTTTTTTTTTTTTCAAATTGGCCAATTCTACCACAAGTTTTGGTGACTTAAACAGATCAGCATCATCATAAAGCTTTAACATTCTAGAAATTTCTTTTACAATAGTAGAAATTGCCATCTCTTCAGTGTGACAACATGATACCGGAGTGATTCAGTTTTGCATGATTCACTACTGAGATAACTTCAGAAAGAATGATGCAGATGAATAATGAATATTTGTTTACACTGAAACGTTGCCACATTTCATTGAAAGTTATTACATTTTAGTTTTAGAAATCACTCAAATATGACAATGTTTATTCTCTAATTTTGGACACTACACTTTTTTGGTAATGTAAAGTTTTTGTTGTATAACTATCTTTATTCTTTGATCTTTATAATATAGAGTTTTACAAATATTTACTGTAATTTTAATTATGCTAGAATTTGCATAATTAAAAATATTTGATTTAGTGGATGCTACTCTAAGTTAAAATGTTCTCAAAAGATTTACAGATTACCAAAGTAGCAAAATTTATAAGAATTCAAAACAAGCTAATCATATACAAAATAACAGACACGGACTTTATTTAAATATTGATTGCAGCAAATTAATCTATTATGTGTGACTAACACATTCAAGAAAAGAAAAGAAACAGGCACATCAGAAAACACATACATGCCACGAAATACAAAACAAGGTTAAGTCAGTTTCAACATACCTTGTATAACAAAAGACCTTATAATCATAGAAGTTGTCCTCTGTTGGTCAATAATTTGGTTAATAAAACAAAAATAAAGTATTGTAATAAAATAATAAATAATAGTCTTACCATCAGCAGTACAGGTATCCAAACTAAATGTTGTTAGTTTGACTGATTTGTCATTTGATCCAGTTGCAATCAAGTTTCCTTGAGCATTCCATGCTAAACAATATATAGAGCCTTTGTGATGCTTGGTTCTTTTGAATACAACATTAGCAGGTTGGGTGACATGTGACTGCCTGTGAAGAAAAAAAAATATTGAAGCATGAAACAAAAATGATTTGCTAATTGTAAGTAAGTGTCAAATTCCAAAGTTTATGACAAGGAATACTGGTGATCATTCTTTATCAAAGTTATAATGAATGCCAATTATAAAATATTAAAAACTTTGAGAGAGAAGAGAAATTACAAACTAAAAAGTAGTTACTTTTCAGGTTTGTAATATAGAAAAATCTTTAAAATGTACTTGGAACAAAAGTAAATTTTATAAAAATAAAATATTCTGAAGAATTAAATTAAGTATTTTGTTTTTTTACTTTTTTTTTTAAATTGTATCTAGTAAAAAGAAAAGAAAAAAAAAAGTCATTACATAATGTTAACTTTCACAATTTGACAAATACTTTAAATCTTTCAGTGACTTTTCTTCCATCAAACTGACATTGTACAGATAATGTATTTGCTCATGATTCATATATATATATATATATATATATATATATATATATATATATATATATAAAATTGGGTGCTATTCTTATTACACGTCCCTGTTCTAGCAAAATTGAGTCTATCCTTCTATACCGTTACTTTAATCAAAAGAATAGAGTTACCTTCCCTTGAACTAGTTAAAAAGAAAAATGGAGAACAAGACGAGCACAGCACTCATAAAAATGGGCATTTGTACTAAAGAGATACAGTAATACCTTATCACTACCTGGTTTCAACAGAGTATAGTTTTTCAAATATTTCTCATAATGAAAACAGTAATGTTAAATTTTCAAAATATTAAAAAATCAGACAGTATGTAATGTAATACACTTTGTCCCTTTGTGCCAGCCAATTTTTTTTTTTTTTTATTTTATTCACAATAAAACTGGTATTTATCAACTGATGTTAGTAAAATTTTCAGAATGTACTTATTAGTTATACAATGTAAATTACAGTTTTTAATATCTGTTCATACCGACAACTTATTTAGAGTAAGAATGTTTAATGCAATTATAATTTTCATCACATTGTAGGTAAATATAGCATTATATATATTATATAAATAAACTGAAATTATATGACAATTACCATGTGTTGTAAGAAAGATAATCTCAAAGAGAAACAAGATATAGTAAAGTTATTGGCTGATGGGAATACAAAGTTTGAAATTGGAAAATAGCTGGCAACACGAACAAGAAATAAGGAGCTACATTAAATGGACCAAATAAGCTGGGGGTTAAAGGTTAGGTCTTTCATGAAAACTGTCAAACAAGACAACACAACACAAAAGCCAACAATTATTGTAGGCACTCTGGTTATAACCCTCTTCAAAAGATAGTCATAGTATCAAGATAAATGCAAAATCAAAACCAAGATTTAAACTAAAGAATTTATGCAAGACTATATTCCTTTACATTCTGATTTAGGGTCACCCATTATCTTTCTTTATATCCTCATAACCTAACATGAGTGTAGAAAACAATATTCAAGTAAAGAAAATCTCTGAGAAGTAATAATAGCCACTAGATGTTAAAGTCACAAAAGAATAAATGTTAACACAATGAAATACTGAAGAGTATAAAATGTCAAGGAACCAATATTAAAATTCAAAATACTGAAATCATTTATTCAATTGTATGGGATATTGTCTTAAATCATGTTCCTGTGGTTAATATATCTTTTGAATTTATTTATAAATAAAATTTCATATCCCACTTTGTTTGCATAATTAAACTTGACACTTCCAAAACAAGTTATCAAGAGTTTTAATAAGGATAGATATTATAAGCTGAAACTAACACAATATGAGGTGTGTGTGTGTGTGTGTGTGTGTGTGTGTGTGTGTGCGCTGAAGATGTTGCCAACTTCAGTTAGTTAATACCAATGTTATTGTGAAAAGATTGTCTTGCATAATAAAATCTGACAAATGTAAAACATCTAGTAGTATTTCATCAACTTCAGAAAATATTCAGCTATTGATACACATAGCATTTAATTTTGTTGAGGTTAAACAATGATTCACAGTATATAGGAAATTTGCATGAATATCTGTCAAATTTGGTGCATACAATTACTGGATACAGGGCAATGTTTTTAACTTCTTTTGTTCATCATGAGGAGTTCCTATTGCTTTCCTCTTATACAAAAATAGCTTTTGTAGTAACAATTGTTCAGAGCAAGATTTCCCTTATTAAAGATTTGGTCAAGTAAGTGTGTGTTTTGGAACAACAATTTTTCAGAACAATTTTCTCCCTAAAAATTGTCTACTTTTCATAGTATTTCCTCACAGGAAATTTACCAAGAATAAATGAAATCTATTTTTTTTTCTTTTATGCTACTAATTATTATTATTACACAGTTACTCTACATGTTTAGTGTCATTGAAAATGAACATTAACTTATAGTGAATAATGAAAATAAAGATATTGTAAAACCGACATGTCTTAGTTATCCACCTTATTTCTTTCACCTTAGTATTAAAAGTTATCTAGGACTATATTTCAAGAATATATCATTTTCGTAAAAATTAATTTGAACAGAATCCAACAAGCTCAGCATTACAGTATTAAGGAATCTTTCTACTGTCATTATAACCATTTGAATTTTTAATCCTGACCTGTTACTCAAGGTAGACAGGTACTTCAACTAGTATTATTTAAATGAGTGCTGGTGCAGTATTTTCAGGGGATAGCATTAATACTGACAAGCAAGAGACTAACATTCACACTCATGCATACTACCATTTTTACCAAAATTTGTTGCACCAGAGTCACATAATTCTTATACCTTTAATGTCAAGTGATTATCAATTTCATTTGTGTTTATGATGATGGGTATTGGCCACCTGGTCCTCATCCAGTCGTCTCCCTACCACTGCAGAGCTCTCGAGCGCCGGTCCTCCTCTCTTGAGCAGATCCAGCCACTTGCGCGGTACTCTGGTGTGGCAATCCGCACGGTTCTGACAGGACTGTATGAGTGTCACATCTATAGTCAATCCATATTCTTCCACCAGCGATCGCATAATGCCCAGCTGTCGCCTAACAAGCATCTCGCCAGCCACCCTTGTGTTCACCTGTGCCTTCCCGGTCAAGGTGTCGGAAATCCACCGGTGCACACACGCCGAATCAGTAACCAAGTGCAATGTTGTCGCCTCCCACTGGAGGGCTAGATTGTCGCCTTTAAGTGCCGCATCGAGTTCAGCTAAATTAATATGCCTGGCATCATTAGTTGGGCACAGCCAACACGCATCTTTGATGACATCTCCGTTCGCTTCCAATGCCACTTCTGTCGCCACGGAACTCGCATCCACCCAGACTGTGATCTCGTCACCACCCATGCACCAGTCTCCTCCAACGGGATCCAGTTCCCATACTCTATTTAACATCTCCGCTAGTATGCGACAGAGAGAGGGATCTTTGATGTTATCCCATCCATTGGTTGCTGCAGTTGCCAGGCATTTGACGAATGCAACTGCCACCCTGAGCCATCCACACACGGGGAAATGTCCAACAAGTTTCCCACACAACGAAAATACGCGCCGACGGGTAAACATATGAGGGATTTCCAGAATCTGACTTCCTCGTTTCCATTGGAGGGTGCCATTCTCTTCCCAGACTTGCAAGCCAAAAACTCTTGCTCCATCTCTCAGTCGCACCGGATCCTTGCACACCAAACCGTAATCCGAAAAACGACTCAACTGATAGTAGCAGATAGGAACCGCGAGGCGGGTAACCGACAAAATAGTGTCACATGTCCTACCTTCTCATGAGCAAAAAGCTCAGTGCCCAGAAACAAAAATGTGCTTGCTTTATACAGCCGAGGACCAACCATGATTTGCATGCGAATGACGAGACAACGAGACTTCACGTTAATTGTCTGTGACCGCCCGGCATGAAACATGGGCACCGCCATTTTGGTTCTTTTTATCGTTAAACAATCGGAGTTTGCATGTCACACAGATTCGCGGGCATTTCCGAGGTGGCCATTTTCACAATTTTCCCTACATGACCAAAGCATTAGACACAAAAAAAAAAAAAAAGATTTGCACAAACAATTTGTTGATTATGAAATGAGAAATTAATAACCAATATTATTCAGACATTTTGGTCAATAACAATCAGTGATAATATTTTCTTAAATATTTATTTGCAAGATGACATCAAGAAAATTGACCATCTCTGAAAATTATCATACTTACTGAATGTCTTGAATGTCTGGAAAAGAGCAGATACGTAAAACTTTGGAGTTAGATCCAATAGCATACAAACTGCCCGAGGGATGGAAGGCCACAGTTCTTAAAGCCTGCACATCTTCAAGCATAGTTACAGGCACATAATGAAGTTTGTTGGTGGAACCAGCCTTAAAAGAAAAAAAAAATAAACGTGTTTTCATTGCAGCCAGACATTAAAAAATATACAAGAAACTAGAGTTCTTCAAAGTGTTTGCAAATCAATTATTCAAATAATTCAAAACCAAAGTTTTTAAATTGACTGCCTATGATTTATGGTTACTAAACATTCAACTGACTAGCAATAAGAGTTTCCTTATTCCAATAGGTTCAACAGTAACAATGTAAATGTTATTCCATTTACAAAAATTATTAGACAATGTATTATAATCATTCTGAAATAAAGAATTGTAACATTTTGTCAGTTCTGATTATTTATTGTTTAGATAAAAAGAAGAAAAATGTGTGTTTGTATCTTAATTGCAATTATATAAAACTGAAGAAACATATCTGAAGATCCTCTTTCCTTACTGGTACATTTTCAATTTCTGAATTCCAGTTTGTTTTAATATAAAACCAAACTTTTTTTCTTTTTTTTTTATTAGAAAAAGATTGCATATTGCAATATTTATATTCCGAAAAGAATACTTATTAATTCTATTCCATTTCTAAAAGAACTTTGACATGAGGTAATATATTCATCAGATTTAATACACATGAATAAATGACAATTCGTATGATCTCTTTCATACAGGACAGGATTTGCTAGGTTGGGTGAGCAGGCTCATTATCAACTAATCTCTAGCTAGTGGATTATTCTTAAAAATAATATGTTAAGATTTTAATAGAGATAATCATTGTAACAATCATTTCATCCTGAATATCATCAAGTTGCTTACTAATATATGCAATGTAGGAGCTTTTAACTACTAAATTAAGAATCTTTAGGTACCAATTTGCAACAGACTAGACAACTTTTGTTGAGCTACCAACAGGTAACTAGATTAATAGATTCTCCATTCAAGTATTTTATGCAAACCAGAACAAAAAGAAACAAAGATTTTCATGATTAAAAGTTTAAATCAAATACAACAAGTAAGTAATAAATCCAATTTAAGAGTAGGTAATATTTCAGCATTTGATTTGATAGATATTTTCAACAGACATTCACAAACAAGATGAAATTCATTAAACTTGAATTACAGTCTTTCATCAACAAAATATATAAAATACAGTACCAAAAAACAATAGTATTTGAAATGAAGCAACCATACTTCATTACTAATGGTTAAAATTACATTGTCAAAATACTTTGGCTAATCTACAAGTGACTATAATGGCTAACATTTTGTGTGAAGAGAAAAGTTATAGCTACTGCTAAGAAATAATGAATTTATATAATTTAAGATTTGAAATGTTTTATGTTTATGCAATTATTGCAAATAAGCAATAGTAATCAAAGCTGTTCAGTTTTGTTCATGCACAGAAGAAAAGCAATTTGTTATGCAAAGCATTTGGCAAGTAAATATCAAAATATATAATTAAAGATAATAAACCTAGAAAAAAAATAATACTGACTCCAGGGCTAATAGCTACTGAAGGTAATTTCCTGTAAGTGGAATAACATACGACAAGCAGAATGTTTGCTCAGCTACTTATGAAGATAGCCTTCAGCCACACATGAAATTACCAAGGAACAGAGAAGCATTAAAAGAAAAAAAATTAAAATTTGAAATTGGGAAGACAAATTGGTGAACAGCAAAATGGTAAATTGGACAGCTTAAGCAATTGAAAGCATTTGTGAAAAAGAAAAGTATTTAATTTTTATAAGCAAATGCCACCTATATAAACTTAATTTAGGATGGATTCTTATAGAGTATGAGCCTCACTAGATGTTTCATTACTGTTTTTCTGTCAAACTAAACCAAACTTAGAAAGTATCTATATATAAAAGATGCTTGTAACATCTGAATCCACAAATTATAATGGCAAAATGCATGTGTATGCTCATTTGGCCTTTGTTAACATGACCTGTTACAGAATGCAAATATATAAGGATATTAAATAAAGTTGTGAAAAAAATGATTAGAGGAAGCAAAAAAAAAAAAAAAAAAAATACTAAAGTAATTGCATTTTAAAAGATTTTTTTAAAGTAGCAGTTTGTGCAAGCTGCCTGGAGATTTTTTTTATAAACAAGTAAAAGTTAACAATGAGTCAAGTGCTTGCATCACATGTTCTCAATTGACATTTGGGAACCTAATCAAAACTTCTTCAGCTTCTTCCACTAGCTGCCTTCATTATTTCCTTTTCTTGCTAGTAAACCAATTTTACCCCATCCCACCCAGAAGCAGGATTTCTGAACAGTTCCTTTATGCCAATGACAGTGCCAACATGTGACCTGAAATATCCAAGCCATTTAAGTGAGTAAAGCTATAAAAAGCAGAAACCTTGACACCAAAAGAAGAGCAAAAGAAAATAAAATTTGTAGAAGTTACAAATGACTTGTATCTTAAAAACAATTTAAAATAAACAATCACTCATGTAGTGGATTTTCAAGCCACTTCCCCCTTAAAGGATGTAGATGCTTCTAGTAAGCATGTCACTAAAATTAGTAACTGAGGGTAAAGTTTATATAAAATGAAAAGCATTCTAAACAAGCTTTATTCTCGCAACTTGGTATAGCTTTAATATTTACAATATTAAAAGATTTAATTTTAACAAGTAGGGGTTTGAATTTAAGAATAAGACAGAATGAAATTAACTGAATATTTAATTAAATTCATTTTTCTGTAAAAGTTTAATATGCCCCCAAGCTGACAATATATTTCTTACCACACAAAATAAATGCAAACTAAAATCACCAACAAGACTTAATTTCTTTTAAATGCATTTTCTCATAAAATCAAACATAATAAATCGGGTCATTCACTTAGTTCCATTATGTGATTCTTTTATATGTTCTGTCACTTGAGTTAAGAACTTATCAGCAGTAACAAATCTAAATCAGTGATGGATTGAAGTTGTTTTTTTTTTAAATAGTCAATTCAGAGGCATAAAAGTTAATCAGATGAAAGAATCAAGTACAGAAAATGTTATTACAATTATACTTTCACTTTGAGATGAAATCAATAACTTCAACTACACTGATTCAGCAATTGTAATCTGCAAGATGACTGCTAATCATAGTTTTGAAATTAGACCTAAACTCAAATTCAACTATTGTCAACCATTGATTCATTTCACATTATTGTCTAAATCAAAGAAGAAAGAAACAACAAAAACTCATTTTAGTATTGATTGTATATAATATCTAATATATAGTAATTACAATTTGAAGTCAATGAATATTTCTAAATATTTCTTTATAGTTTTAAGAAAATACAGCTATAAACAAGATTAAAGAGATTTTGCAAAATTATAAGAATGAATTCTGTAAATATTCAATACTGTTATAAGAATCAACATATGTGGGTGCTAATAATAAATACAGGCAAAATCTGCTTGTCTGAAACTACAATCTTCACTATAATTCTATTTTTTTTTTTATTTTCCTTAACCATTCTAATCAATCAAAACTGTTATGAATGCTTATGGAGATAACTATGTAGAAAAATATTTCAACAGAAAAAACAAGTGATATCAATATTTTGGCACATTGCAATTTATATAGGTAAGTAAGTATTAAACATTAAATTGGTTTCTGTATTAATTTGAGTTAGAAAATGAAACTGCAATCAAGTGATTTTTGCTTACTTTTTTTTTATCATCCTATATGCTAGGTCTGCTGCTAGGAAAGTTGGTTCCCTGTGTTATACTAGACAATTTTTCTTGCCAGAATCTATCTTACATATTTATAAGTTTACCATTCATCCATGCTTTGAATTTGGTCTGGTGCTCCTGCCATATATTTAGAGATTCTTGATAAAATCCAAAGAAGAATCTGCAGTGTTATTGGTCCTGATCTAGTATCTTGGCTTCAGTCACTTTCCCATTGCCATAATGTAGCTTCCCTGTGCCTTTTCTATAAATACTTTCATGGTAATTGTTCTGATGAACTTTCGTCTATGGTAAGTAGTCTTCATGAATTTTAAGTGCAGGACTAGATTGATGGCAAGGTCTCATCATTTTACAGTCGAAATGGATAGGTTCGAACCATAAGTTCTATGGTAACAGTTTTTTTTTTTCTTAGACGTCTCACTTGTGGAATTCTCTTCCAACTTCTTTCAACTTTGATCTTCAAAAATTTAAATGCAATGTTAACTTATCTTCTCTCTTAATTCCTGTCCTTTTATTGTTCTCTTTCAAGTGTTTTCCCCCCTCATTCTCTCACATCTTAATGGCTTTATTACATTGTTTGGGGTGAAATGATTAAAAAAAAAAAAAAGAGAAGGTAGCAATATCATTTATTCATCAAAGTCTTAATGTGCACAATAACAGGAAAGAGAAATTCTCTCAAAAACAGACAATATAATAATTGAAAATTTTACAATGTTCATTCAGCTGGAAGTAAATTGAACACTAGTTAAACACTAAGATGAATATATTCAGTCAAAATCATTGTTCAACGGATACAAAAATGTATGGATTGATTCTATTTTAGAAAGAAGTGAGAAACATCTTAAACATGTATTCATTGGCTTTTCAAAATATGAAGTGAATTAAAAAAAAAAAAAATTATCCAACTTAAATCCTAAAAAAGTATAAAATTCATTTTCCATGTAATCTTACAATTAAGATTTTTTTTTAAATAAATTGGTAATTTCAGAAATTAATTTTTCAGTGAATTCACTAATGAAGTGTTTAAAAAGTGACCATACAAAACCAGTACAAAAGACAACAAACAACCAAACCCAAAGTCATGATTTTCACTACTGCATTTATTAACAGTAGACAATTGTTTAGACAGACTAACTTGCTCATCAAATGCTAACTACATATTTATTAAGCACTCTTTACAGCCACAACAAGGAAACTGAAAGTATACACAATAGGGTAAGGGGGTATAAAACAAAGGGATGAAGGATTACAAGGTATGGAGATGTTGGGGAGTGTGCAGAACACTCGCCTGCCTCTGGTAAAAAGTAGAAGTATCCATTCGCCTCATTTTGTCAAAAACAAAATCCTGCCATCCTATAGCAGCTTTCTGGTGGATGTACTCTTCTATTTCCTCATTGTAACCCCCACATGCACCACACGCCACCTAAATGTAGACATCAGGGCAAGAAAGAAACATTTAAAGAGAAGCTTTGCACATGTGTGCTTTTCATAACCAGTCCGATCATTTATTGCAGTGCACAGGCAATCCTTCAACAGATGCAAAAATTAAACGACAGGAGAATATTTATAAATTTAGTTTAGAATTTTAAAAATATTTTTGGCTATATTTTCTTTCATTTAAGTTTTTACATTCTTCAGTCTTCTTTGTTTTATAAAATGCAAATGCATATCAAATCAGTTCTAATCCAGAACAAGATTCAATGACGGTATAAATGGTCTATCATGTGGTCTGTGTTGAATATATTACAAACCATTAGCATATCGATTCATACTATTTTTACCCCCCATGTATGTTAATACAGTAGGATTTTGTTTTTGCCAACTACTAAAGTTTGTTAATACCAGGAAATGTATGGAAACATTCCAACTTCAAATACAGTTAATAAAGTTCAGCAACTCTGATTATACATTAAAGATGAGATGATTAAATTACTTACTAGGATGTACTATTCAAGGAAATTTCTGTTTCAAAGAGAACTTTACATTCTCAATAAGCAATCGTAAAGGAAAAATCATTAATCAGGTTACCCAACATGAAAAACAATTGATATCATCACATATTACTAAAGGTTATCATCAAATGTCTACATTTGCAGCTGCATTTGGAAACAGTAGATGTCCCACATAATTATTAATAATAAGCAACAGCAGTTTTGTAATAAACATTTCAGAAATCCAACCAAAATTATCTTGAAATCTGATACCAACAGCAAAAAAAAGAAAAAAGGTGAAAAATTTGTATCACTTTACATAGAAATCAATGTATATTAAAATAACTCCTGTGTTTAATACAGGTTCTAATTTAAAAGTATTAGTCAGAATTTCTCAGGATTTGATTAACTATAAATCATGGAGTGACTTGAAACCCATAATCCTCTTTTAAAATGGCCACCCCTTTGAAGATATATAGAAAGTCAAGATGTCAGATATATGTGAATAATAAAAGAGATCAAGATAAAAAAAATGATAAAAGGCAAAGAGACTCAAATTTATGGTATGTTGTGTTTGGTTATTTCTTATTGGTTAGATATGTGTAATGTTAGATTAACATCCATTTCCTACTTGTTTTATATATATATATATATATATATATATATATATATATATATATATATAAATAAAATATGAAATGGACAAAGTCTGACAATTATTTTAAGACTTTATGTTTACACATTTTTTTTTTTGTGGGTACAAATATTTAGGTGAGTGCTCTGTTTATAATGAGCGGTGTTGAACAGCATTTGCTGGCCTGAATGTCCGAGAAATTCAGAGGACAAATATTTTCTGTGAAAATTTCTCAAACATTCGGGCCGGTAAGTGTTGTTTAGTGCTGTTTATTATGAACAGAGCATTTACTTGAATATTTGTATCTATAGGAGGAATGTATAATATATGTCTATATATATATATATATATATATATATATATATATAAAAACCTCATTTTAATTTTTTTTTCTATTTTCTTTAATTCTTTATTTTTTTTTAATCTTTAAATTTTATTTTTTTCTTCCCCGCTACTCGTCAGTGTGTTTGCCCATAGTAACACATTTTGCCCTAATCATTCTAACCTATTTGATGGTTTAGTTAGAAATCTTGGTTTGAAAGAAAAGTCAGAAAAAAAGGGAAAATTGAATGTCTTTGGCGAGATGTGAAAGTGTCTCGTCAGTATTCTCATGATGTAGTGGCCGACTCTTCTTGCTTGATAAATTGTCTGAACTTGGAATTGTTTTCGCCATTTCTTTCTCCTGTTGTTCTTAATTTTATTGAAACCATGCCTCCCAAGCCCACTATTTGGTGAGGGCGGAGGATTGGCCGTTGAAGGTCGATGCTTGGACTTAAGGTAAGCAGTACATTCACTTGTTATGAGGAAGAAAGCGGACTAACACTTGCTGCCACGTATGTTGGGACATTTATTATGACATAGCAATAACTCTGGATAACCTTACTTTCTTCAATTTCTTTTTAGAATAGACAATGGGACTTATACTAAGTTAAAACTTAATGTTGCGAAAGGATAAAATCCAAGTGTCAGCCAGGACTCTTTGCAAATTACCTGCCCCTCTCATAGTTCCCTCTGTCTTTGTTGTTGTTGTATGTGTTATATGTAACAGGAATAGGTAGGCTTTCCTACCGCCCGGTCAACACACCTCCCCCTTCTCTTGGACACGAGTAGAGGCTTACGCCTCATTTCTTGTTTAGGAAGGGGTTCCTGGTACTCTCTCTCTCTCTGGCCTCTGTATTAGTGCAGCTCTGTTTCTCCCATGATGTGTGCAGTCTGTGGCATCACCTCTTCATTCTGAGGGTACACGGTTGACAGTTCTCTGGTTGCTGTTTCCGACTGGTAGTTAGGAGCCCTAACTCTTGCATAGCATCTTGAGCGGCTGCTCTGATCAACAGTTGTATAATACTGGGGTGTTTATAGTGCCATGTCGCGCATGGAAAGGTGTCCCTGCACTCATCTCCGGTGGGCAACCCTGAGGCCACATTATGATGCAGGTTGTGCCAACTCCTCTCTGCCCACGTCACGGTTGAAACTGTCTGCTTCTTTTACTTCGAGCCTTCTCATCTTCCAACCAAAATTCCATATGACTTACAAAGACTGAAAAAGTAATCCTAAACCAGCCACTCAAAAATCACCTAAACCCCTCAACATTTTGTTCTCCAACATCCGTGGCATTAGAACAAACTTCTGCAGTATAGAATCTTTCCTCACTGCAAACTGCCCAGATATACTGGCTCTCTGTGAGACCAACCTTGTCTCGTCTATCCCCTCCTCTGATCTCTCTATCCCAGGCTACCTTCCTCTCCTCAGAAAGGACTCTATAACCCACATGCACAGCCTTGGTGTCTACGTCAAGGACCATCTCCCTCTGGCCAGAGAGTTTTCTCTCGAATCGCCAGACCATTTGTACATGTGTCTCCGACTATCTCTTCTAAATGCGGTAAGCTATCTCTTCTTCCTTTACCGCTCTCTATCCTCTCAAGACTGTGGGATACTCGATAGCATTTCTGACAGCATAGACAAGGCTCTCTCCCTCCTCCCGTTTGCTCACATATTTGTGTTTGGCAACTAACGCCTATCATACCATGTGGCTTAAGAATGCTACTACTGACCACGCAGGCATTCAAATGCTCAATTTTTCAGTCTCTCAATCCCTCGCGCAGATAGTTAACTTCCCCACTTGTTTTGCCTTCAACCGGGAAGGTAAAGCCTCTCTTCTCAATCTGTGTTTTACCTCCATCCCCGAGTCCTGTAGCGCCATGCAACTCTGCCCTCTTGGTAACTGATCATGCGGTAGTATCTGTTAACATCTCCTTCAACTCCACCCCCTGCAAAGAACCTCCTACCACTAGAACTTCGTTCTACTATCAACGAGCTGACAGGGACACGTTCCGTGATTTCCTCTGTGATGTCCCCTGGAATTGTGTTTTTACGTTCCCCGTCCAAGAATGTGCTTCTGAGGTCTCATCCTGGGTTAAAGCTGGAATCGATGCTTTCATCCCCTCAAGGAAATATAGGTTCAAGTCGTGCTCCTCCCCCTGGTTCTCCGCTGCTTGCTCAGCCGCCATCACCAATAGGAACCACTTCTTTCACCTATTCCATAGCGACATGTCTGATTGCAATAGACGTCTCTTTGCTCCGCCTGTAACAAGTGTAAGTGTGTCCTCAACGATGTTAAGTCACTATTTGCTGCTCGGATGAAGGAGCGTATTGCCTCTCGCAAATTTGGCTCCAAAGATTATTGGCATCTCTGCAAGAGCATATTGAACAATTGCAAACCCTCTAGACCTCCATTGTTCAACCAGTTCGAAGTCCTGACCTCCTCTGCTGACAAGGCTGAATGCTTTGCTCGGAAATTTTCATTTAACTTGACACTTGACTCTTCCGGTGTACCCATACCCGACTTCCCTCTTAGAACTGATGCCCTATTGAGTGGGTTACATATAACCCAGTCTTTGGTATTGGGCATTATCTTCAATTTAGACCCCAACAAGGCTAGTGGTGGAGATGGGATACCAGCCATTGTCTTGAAGAAATGCGTGCCTGAACAGGTGCCTGCCCTTTCTAAACTATACAACTACTGCCTCAAGGAATCTTGTTTTCCTGACTGCTGGAAGTCCTCTTCGATTGTTCCTGTCTTCAAGAACTCTGGTAACCCCTCTGACCCTTCTAACTACCGTCCTATCAGTCTCCTACCCCTCTTCGGCAAAGTCTTCAAAGCCCTAATCAATACCGAGGTGGTTAACCACCTCACATCCCATGATCTGTTCTCAGACAAGCAATATGGCTTCCGCTTTGCCCAATCTACAGCTGATGTGCTTACGGCCATCACTGAAACTGTCTACCGAGCTCTTCAAAATAACGGGGAAGCTCGTGCTGTGGCCCTAGACATCTCTAAAGCATTTGATAGGGTTTGGCATGCCGGCCTTCTTCGCAAGCTCCAGGGTTATGGCATTACGGGTCGGTTGTTTGACCTAATACAATCATTCCTGTCAAACTGTGAATTGAAGGTCATTCTCAACGGATTCTCCTCCAGTTCCTATCCCACGAACGCAGGTGTTCCTCAAGTCTCCATCCTAGGCCCCACTATTCCTTATCTACATAAATGACCTTCCTGACGCCATAAATTCCCAAGTTGGCATCTACGCAGATGACACCACAATTTATTCCTGCCTCAAAAACAAATCTAGTGTCACTGACGAAACTAACCTGGCCATGCATCTCGAAAAGGACCTCCAATCGGTTGTGAACTGGGGCAGGTATTGGCTGGTCAACTTTAATGCTTCAAAAACAAAACTGCTCTCTATTAAATCACCACAGAGATCCTTCCCTGCCCTTCATTAGAATGTCTGACACTCAACTTCTCGAGAGCAACTCTCTGTGGCTGCTTGGTTTCATGTTGACGGCTGACCTGAGATGGAACAAATACATTGAGTCAATTGCTTCATCCACCGCAAGGAAAGTTGGCTCCCTGTGCCGTCCCAGGAAATTTTTCTCCCCGGAATCAATCCTCCAGATCTACAAATCAACAATTCGCCCTTGCATGGAATATTGCTGCCATATATGGTCTGGAGCCCCTTCTGTTTGCCTTGGGGTTCTTGATAGGCTCCAGAGGTGGATATGCAATATAATTGGCCCTGATCTGGCATCTCGTCTACAGTCACTTTCTCACAGATGTGCCGTCGCCCCTCTGTCTGTTTTACAAATACTTTCATGGCAATTGCTCCAAGGAGCTGCATTTGCTGGTTCCCAGCCTTCATGAGTTCAAGCGTCCTACGAGGCTGGCATCCCGCTCTCACCCCTTCACTGTCAAAACTCCTAAATGTAGCCGTCTCTTCTACTCCAATAGCTTCATGTCTCGCATCTCCTGCTATTCAAATATAATGTCAATCGACATTATCAGTTGCCTTGATCTATCCACTACTCTTCTCATCCTTTCTTCTATCACTCCTATTTGATTTTGCTCCAAATTTTCTGTAACCCCTTGCATCCTAGTGGCTTCCCGCCTTGCTTGGGGTGAAACGCTTTATAAAAAAAAAAAAAAAAAAAAAAAAAAAAAAAAAAAAAAATTCCTATTTTTGTAATACAAATGTGCTGCAACCATTCATTGGAGGTAAGTGAATGCTTATGGAAAGGCAATACTTAGCACAGATTAAGTAGATTAGTCCATAAAGTTAATAACAATTTGAGAGGCCCTGCAGTGGCAGATCAGCTGCTAGTATAAATGGAGATAAAGCCAAATATGCTAGTACTTTTATTACAGCTGAAAGAATCATTATTGTAAGACACTGAACACCTTCAGGCAAGTCATGATATTGCCTGCAGTTTTTTAACTACAAAATGAGTTGCCAGAATGTTGAAAGACAACATAAAAAAAAGTAGTGCTCAAGAGCTTCTGGAGCTGTGCAACACAGATAAAACATAGGCAAGACATAGAAAAGAGTAGTCCTCCAATGATGACGGTGAGGTGAAAAGGGCAATTTGCAACCAAGAATCTTATGAGCATAGGAGACATGTTCTTTTCTTTATCTTTGAAAGGAATGAAAACTAGATTTAGAAGCTTGAGAATTTTGTATTCATTTTGGTATGCTTTGGATGCTTCTACTATTTAAATGTTGGAATTAATGAAAAATAGGCATTACTTTTTGACCAACCTAAGAAGCTTAATAAAAAGTCAAAATTATAGCATAAAGATTTGTCATTTTAAATCTGAAATTCTGATAATTTTGTAAATAGCCAACAAAAGTCTTTTCCTTTGTACATGTGATAATGTGTCAATGAAATTTAAATTCAGATATTCATTTAAGTATTTAAATAAAAGCTTAATTTGACTGTGCGATTAATTAAAACAGTGTTCATATTTTACAACAAAAAACTGGAAAAAAAGTGGAAAATAAGTTAGGGCATGTTAAAAATTAGAAACATACTTGAGATTACACAAGAATATGATCCTATAAGTTTTGGGCAAATAGGATGATAAAAGTGAAATCAAAATTTGAAACCAGCTTAACAATAATATACAGTCCTCTCTTTCAACCCTAAATGGAAAGTGATCCAGGAAATAAAGCTATTAACCCAAACTAAAAAAAAAAAAAAAAAAAAAATTGTTTATTATTATGATTAATTTAAAACTGAAATAGAAGTATAGAAATCAGGTAATTTAAAAATGAATGGTTTATCAAAGTTCACAATGAAAAAGCAGGCAATGAGAAAACCAAAACATTGAATAAAGTTAAAATTTGAATAGTTTTGTTAAACTGAAGTAACTTGCATTCTTGAAGCAAGAGAAAATTAAAGAAATCTTCAGATCTATAGTGTTTATCAACATTAAACACTAAAAACAAGATTGAAAACTATAAGAGAAATTTAACCTTACCTTAGGAGGAGTTCTCATAGGAGATCTTTCATTAAATTTAGCTGGTACAGGGCTGGTTCCCTTTGGTGATGAGACCCCAGTGTATGGTGTACCATCAATAAGATTAGGTGACTGCATTTCTGAAAGGTTTATAAGAGAATAAATTACAGAGCATAAAAAGGCACAAAATTTAATGTCCAGACTTTGAACAATGACTTAATATAATAGCAAGTCAAAATGATTGAGGGAAAAAAAAAAAAAATGAGCAAAACCTAAGAAACAACCTAACATGAATTCTGGTACATTTTAATTTTGTATTAACCTTAGGAAACTCTAGTATGTAACAAAAAACATAAAAATTTAGATAAAATGCAGTTTTGATTTAATTGAGTTAAGTGAATTATGCAAAGTCAATGCAAGAACTGAGATAGCAATTATCCAAGAGTTATAGCTTCAGCCGCTATAATTTCAAATTGTTTACCTTTAAAATAAATTTATTACAAAAGCAGAAAAGTATCTAAATAGATGAACTTGAATTTTGAAGCACAGTAAGTGGTTTTGAATATTTTATTTTGTAAAATACATAAGCATACATTTTATATATCAGTTGTTATATTTTAATTTGTAAATAAAAATAAAATGACTAATCAATTGGTTCTGTTTGAAATTAAGATTTATTGAATACATTGAAATCCTTTTACTGTTTTAAAAGAAGCATCTATTAAAGAAACCACCACATAAAATCTATAAAAGATTTTTGAAACATCTAAAAGGGAGGGATCTAATTCACTCATTCAGTTAAGGATATGTTCAAAACATTGTTATAATCTTGAAACCAACAATTAGAAAAGTATACAGATCCACTTAGTTGAAGTTTTACCTGTCACATACTGAGTTTATAGTTTTGCATTTATTAATGAAAATGTAAATCAGACATGAAAAATTCTTTCATATAATGTGGGAGTTTTTTCTATGGCAAAAAATGTTATGCCAATATAATAAAGGATATAGAAAAATGACATTTAAGATATTTGTAACCTCATGAAAAATTTAATTAAAAAATTCTAAAATTATACCTCTTTTGGTTACATTCATATAAATTTAGTTATTGCAATATGACAGCAACCATAATATTTTTAATTGTCAAAAGTATTTATACTTGAAAGGAGTAAAGAAAATGGCCTGAAAGAATTTAATTTAAAAAAAAAAAAAAAAAAAAAACCCCAAAAAACAAAAATTATATCATGTGTAGGAAGTGTAAATGAAATTAAAAGTTCAAATTTTTTTAAAAACTTTTAAAATATAATTGTCTAATTTTTCCCATAAGTAGACATTAAACAATCAATAGTAAAGCTATCTGGTATAACACTAAAATATTTTGGAAAAGGAAAAGCAAAGCAGAAACCATAAAATGTTCTTCAGTAACCAAAGAACAACTAATACATGAAATGCAAGAAGTATATGGTGAAACTATTTTAGAACTTGTTTAAGCCAATAAAATATGACAAGAAAATTGTTCTTGTAACAGATGATTAGGAAAAGTTTGAATATTAATCACCTTAAAAAAAAATCTAAACCATAAAAAGCAGTTCTATGTTACTCTTCAAACTGCCTTCAATAAATTATGGCTAATTTATGAATTAAAACATTAATAAATACAAAATTAGGAAGTTTGTGAACAGATAAAAGATGTTTACATTAACCCTTATCAAGTGCCTAAGTATTTAAAGCAATAACTTAATATCACTTTTGTTAATTTAGCAGATGTTAAAAAAAAAAAAAAAAAAAAAAGTCACATCATTAGACATTATTCTCCTAAATGGATCAAAGTTAACAGGTTTCACATACTTTTCATATTTTACTTCTAAACTAGCAAAATTTACATTCTCTATATTGAGTTATTCAGCAGAAAATTACCAATTTTGCTTTAAGCTTGACTACTTTTTTTCTTTTTTTTTTTTTAAATTAAAAAAAATTGATTTTATTTTTCAATATATTTGTTGATTATACAATTTTTTCCACATTTTTTAAATTAGAGAATGTTTTTCAAAATCATGATTTCCCATTTTTATATAACTTCAAACCAGGTAATAATGAAAGCACATGTGTGAAGTATATAAATCCCATATATTAATTAATAAACAGTAAGAATCTGGTTTCAAAAACTTGCAAGCAAAGATTTCAGTTTAGGAAATCAAAGAGAGATTAACCAAAACAATCAATGATTTGAGGATGGCTGTGGAAAATTATCCAAAGAAAAAAAAATTATCTATTGTAGAAATTGCAAACTTCAATACATTGATAGGAGTGATTTCAAATTATGTAAAAATGATAGATAAGAAAAATGTTAAAAACTCAAAAGGTATAGAGGCTTGGATTACTAAGTTTTTTTTTTTTTTGTTGTTTTGTTTTTTTTAAATACTCAAGCTCATCTGGGATGGAGGATTACTGAATAAAATGGGTGATATAAATAAAAGAGGAGGAAGTGAAGATTATGAAGGTAAAGATTAACACTTGACTTGATTAGGTTACGAGTGAGGTATTCAGAGAAGCACCCACATGGGAATCTGTTCCACAAAATGACAGTTCTTGGAAAAAGCTACCCGAGCGGAACTTTATGTTTGTAATAAAGAGGAAATCAGAGTAATTCAACTCTGTGGAAGTAGAATGGTGTTTCCTAGCTGTAATGGTCTGGACTGGTGAAACTAAAGAATGGAGCGCTTATTTGAACATTTACTATGGAAATGGCAATAGGCTTGCAATGTTAAATATATAGGAAAGAGGTTTCAGAATGGAGAAGACCATTTAAATGATTTGGAAAACTATCATGGCTGGAAAGGGACGATTGAGCAACTCCAGATCAGATATGGCAGTAATACTATTTTAGGTCCAATCCGACTCTTGCAAAGGTAAAGCTTTATAGAAAGAATCGGGTACTTATTGGAGCAACAGAATGAGCTGACCATTTTTCCAGTCTCTTTAGCAATGTATTGTATATACAAGTTCTATTTGATATCTGGAGTGAACTCTATACAAATAGACAGTCACTGAAAGTGGAACTGTTCATCATGACTGGAGAAAACTCAGGGTCAAAACAGTAATCAGTAAACACTACTAACTTTGTTTTTGAAGCATTGAAAAATACAAGCCAGTTTTTCCTTTCATTGAGCTGTTAGAGCTAAATCAGAGAAGAGATCAGCTATAAAGCTTCTATCATTTTGATTTTTGGAAGGGTGTGCATAAACTGTGGTATCATCAACATAGATATTTCCTAGTGATCTGGGAATCTTGAATAAAAATCAAATAGAGGGTAGAACTAAATTGAAAGCTTTGGTGGGGGGAGATGCATGCATTGATCTAATCAACTTTGAAAGACTGATCATTCACAATGACTTTCATAGGTCTACCGAAGAGAAATTACTTGATTATTGCTTAAACTTTGAGATGTCATAGGTGGAGAGCATAGTAACCGTTATTGAAAGCTTTTGAGATGTTTAAGACAAATGCTCTGGGGATAAAGCTACCATTGAGCACTTCATTCATTATTTGAGTGATAACAGATAAAACATCAGCAGTGGATCTAAAGGAGTGAAACATATACTGTTTGTTGCTCAGGAGGTGGTTTCTGATAAGGTGATTGACTACCTTCTTATTTATAACAATGTCAGAGTTTGCTAATGACACTAAGGAGGCTGAAAAGGTGATACTGTGAGGGAAATGAACACTAACCAGCATTCTTGAAAACAGAGTAAATAGTTGACAACTTCTACAGACTTGGGTAACATTTCTTTTCAAGCAGCAATTAAATAACTATCAACATTGGAGATAAAATGAATCAAATGTTTTGAGGAGTTTGGAAACTTCCCAAGCCGAGATAGGGAAATCACAATTCTTGTGCCTTTTAAAAGGGAAGACGGCCCTAGTTGTCTAGTGTGGAGTTTGAGGTAGAGTTCATTGCAAAGAACTTAGCCTAGTTTGAAGAAGATGAAATAAATCTAAAGCCATTAAAGTAGGCACAAATGATTTGCCTTGGTTAAAAATCTGATTCTCCAGAACTCATGGAACCAAGTTTTTTGTTGTTAATTCTAGCTTGAACTGGTAATGCATAGCTGACCTTAAACATTCTCCAAAAGTCAATACAGAGTCAATACTGTTTTTGTTGATAAAGATGGAAATAATGATTATGGTCAATTATGACTGCAACACATTCAGATATGTACCAATGCTGACTGTTTAACCTTTGCTAATACCTTTGAAAGGTATGAAGCTCTCCATACTAGAAAGGATCCAATCAGAAATGAAAGTGGCTAATCTGGACAGTATTTTTTTTTAAAGTATGAAGTAGATTCATTTTTGCATCATTTGTAAAGATGAAAGATGTATATTTTTAAAATATTGCAGAATATCTGCATAATTACTAAAATGAGAAATAAAAACAAATTGAAACTATGCTATATCAACCCTGAAAATTTATAGTAAGTATTTAATGGATCAAGAGTGATTTAATATGTCATAACTTCTTTCAAAGTGGCTAAACAATGCACAGATTAGTAAATCTACTAGAACTAGTTAACTCAAACAGCACAGAGTTTAGTAATTAAAAAGAATGTCATCATGCTGCATTATAATACTGACTGTCATGCTAGAAAAAAAAATGTTACTCAAGTTACATCAGTTGAAAATGAAAGTGCATTCTGCCCATTTAATTGACCTACCCTCTGTCCCTCTCTACTAAAGATTATTATTTTAAGTATTTATGCTTCAAGAAATTCAATCAGGATCAAATAGAAAAAGGTCTTCAATGAATTCATATTTTTAAAGAATTAGGATCTGACAGCTAATTGCCAATGTACAGACTATATAAAGGCTAACTGAATTATTCTAAGATATTTTTAATAATTCATTTTACTAAAATAAACTAGCAATATTGAATAACTTGATTAAAAATATTTCAATGTAAACATTTTAAGATCATTCACTGAAAAATAATTTTTCCTTTTTGTTTCAACATGTTAAATTCATAAAATCAAAATCATACTTTTAAATTAAGCTGATAGAAACTGAGCTCTGGGCTAAATAAAAAAACAAAAAAGAACAACTTCATTAGTAATACAGCCAATACAATAAATCAAATTCCAGTATTTCTATACGCATATTGATTTTCAAGTTATACCAACAGTCACATAATTTATAAAAGTAAATGAAGGCCAATATGTTTTTATGAAAGGCAAGATAACTTGAGATTCAAATTGCCTGTAATTCAGAGACTTGTGGCTTAGGAATATTAGAATAATAAACCAACTTCTAATAAAGAGAAAGACTGCTGTTAATTTCTAAGGTTTCACATATAACAAGACTTTAGTCAAATCAATATAACTTGTGATATAGTCTATGCACAAAACCAGAGTAAAAATAATGTAAAAGTCAAAGATTTTCTCTGAACACATGTGAATTGTTTGAAGGTGTTATATTAACACAGCCTAAAAATCTTTAGCATTAAAATAAATTACATTTTACTAGAGTTCAATAGCTATAGTAGAAATACTGCATCATGTTATGTAATAAGATTGGTTTTGTACCGGTTTAAGCACAGTACAGACATGTAACTAGATATCACATTCACAGTATTCTCAATTTGAGTTCATGCAAATCTAAAGCACTTCCACCTAAATCTTTTTAATATGTTTCAGGAAAATTGTATGCACAAATATGTCTGCCATATGAACAAGAGAGAAAACATACTCTCTGCAATAAATGTCTCAAATTTAAGTAAAGTTCAAGATAAAAAGTTCAATTTCATTGATTGGCAAAAATGGTTAACTAAATTTTCATTCCAGAGAAAGAAAGACCGTTATATTCTCATATTTTAATTAGCTTATTACCAAAGAAAATCCTTACTTTAATTATTGTCCTATAAAGTGAAAAAAATGTTTGTGTATATACAGAACTTTGGTACATAGAAATTATAATTAAAAGGCATATATCTTGAGTAAATGTGAGGCTTTGCTAAGATAATAAACCCCAGTTTATCATAATTAAAAATGGAGAAGAAACATTCTAGAATCTTTTTTTAACATTTCAACTATCAAAAATATTCAGGTTATGAAAATTAAGATTTTTTTTATTATATATTTTCTTCTAAACCAAAAATAGGATTCTGTTATTTGTAATAGATACACAGTCAAAATGGATATTATTGGCTATTATTTATAGCACACTGTAAAGCATTAAAACTGCTGCCAAAAAAATATGTTGATATAAAAAAATCTCTAAAAAGAAAAAAAAGCTTATTTAAAATTGAAATTCAATATGACTGCTTTTATATTCTATTACTGCTCATGAATAGTAATTAAAACTGTACCTTGTTATTAAACTGTGAAAAAAACAGCAGTAATTTAATAGATATTAAAGAAAACATTTTTTTAAAAAATTCATTTCCATTATCATTACATGTCCAAATAGTGCTACAAATAAATTTTCAGCACAAAAGGTTATATAAAGAGATTAATAAAACAGTAACAAAACAGCTAATTTGCTGTAAGCTATTTGACTATTAATTACTGTTATTTTAGTTATAGTCATTAATTTTAGTGGATGTTTATCACACTCATATTAATGCAAATTTTTGAGCTGCAGCATCTGGATTCAGCATATAGTGTTAGTTTGCATAATTATAATCTGCACATTGATGAAAAATAAAATGTCATGTTGAAAGATGATTCCAATTTTGACCTGGGTTCAGTATGTGCATACTAAGAGACCTATTTTGATAAAACTTTACAAGTCTTCAGCCATCTTGTGATATTGTAATATCCATACCAGTACATTGTCCGTGAAGAAGCTTTAGATGGTGAGAGATACTGTGATAAAGTTCAGTGGAAGGAAAGAGTTCAGTGCAAACAGCTGTCATAGCATTTATACTTATTTTGATAAATTAGAGCCACTTGAGAGGTATTGGTTGTGGGACTTCAATCAGTAGTTATTTGATGAACATTCCAGTACTTTTAGACCAGGTTCTGGATGGCCACATAATACATTCACCAAGATTAACACATTATAAGGGCAGCAATGACAGACAACAACATCAACACTCGGAGAAACTTTGGCCCCAATAGTGCCAATATTGACAATTGGTAGATGTTTACTTATAGGACAGTGATTCTAGCTAAACTTGCACATCAACATGATAGTGCAGGTCATCAGTGGTTTCATGGTAAAGTCACCTAGGGTATTGAGCAGCACTCTTTATTGCTCAGTTACAAGATAAGGTTCTGCCTTTATACAAATGATGGGTGTTATTGCAGGTGACATTAGCTTGGGAATGACATCTTTCATAGCACCAGTTCAAAGACATCATGGCGTGGAATGCTATACTATACATCTTTCTCCCCTTAAACATTTGTGGAGGGATAGTTGAAAAGCAACATGTATGTCTAGTATACAGTTCAACATATTCTTCTGCACTTCCTGCAACAAAAAGACAATGTGCTCTTCCAGCAAAACGACTTCTGCTCACATGAAGACTGTACTAGTCAACATATTATGCAAGATGTTCAACAACTTCTATGGCCAGCAAGGTTACCAGACCTGACCCCAGTGGTGGAATCCTACCAGAATGAACTGATTCTTAAAATTATAAAAGCTTAGCGAACCGTTTGTTGCATTATCCAAAAATAATCTTATATATTAATAACTGATGGTCTAGGTAAAATGTTAGTTACTCTACCATAGTTAAAAATGTGGCAAATCGCCTAGTCCTAAATTTGATAGGTCTTCCATTGGATCTTTGGGACTACAGTGATTCAGTTTGAATGTGGCTAAGAAACTATAACACAGCTAATGACACTAGAGTCAAAAAGTATCCTCCTCCTGGATAAAAATATGATGAGAACAGAATTTAAATCTGGAAATATCTTAATGTTTTCTATTAAATTATCAAAATGGTTTAATTCTTTTTGATACTATAAAATGATTTGTTTCCATTTTTAGGTTGAAAAGAAAATAATCCGAATAGGTTCATAAAAATTACTTGCATTTATAGAACTGGTTGCTGGAAATTTGGAATACTATGACACCTATGGAAAACATATAGGATAACAGCAGACTTGTTCAGTTAGCCTACCTACAAGTCTTGTTTTATTACATCCACAAGTGTAAAATGCATAGAATAATGTACCACAAGATAATATACATTACCTGTATAATCATATTCATGTGAGAGTACAGGGCCATTAATGCCCAAGGAGGATATACAGTGTATTTAGTATTAGAGTATTCCAAAATAAATGGTGTATGTATGGATATGCATATGTGATTATTGTAATTGTTATATTACCTACACGCTTAATTTCAAGTAAATGGAAATATATTCAGAGTGTAGCAGTTTTATTTTTCTGTTATATATAAGTAATCATGGAGAAAAAAAAAGATTCTAGAAAGGCCAATAAAATTGCTTTTTATCAACCGTAAGTTCTCAATCTTATGAGTAATTTATTACCAATCTTTGATCATTTAAGATTCTTAGGAGATTAGGCCCTTGTGTACACTTAATGAGTAAACTGGATATACAGGGTGCGTCCGGTAATTGAGAACAAATTATAAAGAAAAACAAATTATATCGAATAGAAAAAAAAAGAAGTTACTGCATGTATGAATCAAATGATTCACATCAATGAGCTCTTAGTACTGTGGTCTCCTCCTCAGTGACATTCCAGACAATCGTCCATAGGATTCAAATCAAGAAAACTAAAAGGCATGTTGTGGGTGACGCAATCAGAAAATGCTCAGCCAACCATTCTTGTGTCCATGTAGGAAGGAGTAGAGCCTAGCATTTAAATGTAAACAGAGGAATTGACCTCAAGAACCTGTGGTGGTAGAGAAAAGTGAAGATAACAAGAAATAGCCTTCATTGCTCACAAATGACAAACTTGGTATGCATTATTGCAGATAACTCCATAGAGACTATGCATGCAGAACCAGATATCATTCTCATGTTCACTTTCTGGTCAAAGTTCTTCACATCAGAGAAGAACCCAAGTATGCCAGGTTCTTTGAGGGCACTTAAGCTTGTTTAGCAATCACTTCTATCAGAACACACAGCTCTCTGGTTTTGTTGAATATGAACTAAATCCTCCTCTTCATCAGATAGGACTCATACCAGATCATTCATCATACATGTGACAATAGCCGGCTATATTCAATGCTTAGAATACCTTTTCTTTGATGATACATCCCTACCTCTTCATTCATTCCTGACATTGAATATGAAAGCCCTTCAAGCTAGCTAGCTATGGCCAAATCATTGTTTGGTATCTAGTTCCATGAGCACACCATCTGAAAGAAATGAGGAGGCTAAAATTTGGCAGATGCCATGTTAATGCACTCAATCTTCTATTTATGGTCAGCTAAAGGCTGATTCTCAAATACCTAGTGTACCCTGTATAATCAGAATGCATTACAAGTTTGAAAATTTTATTCACAACTTTTGTTATAGACACCAAAAAGTTTGGTCTATTGTTAAAATATTAGACCAATGTGAATAAAAACAGGAGATTGGAGGAAATCTTGACATCTAATTTTACTTTGAATATCCATTAAATTATACAAAAGATTTCAGTTAAAATGTTTCTATCATTTGGCAGAATTAAAATGACTATGAAGACAATCTATAACTTGGAATTTAGAGATTGAAGACTATAAGGAAAGAACTGTCTATTCCAAATCAAGTCAGGCAGGAAGCATCAATACATAGAAGATAACACATTTTAGCAGTATTCCCTATATTTGTATCCTAGACACGTAAAATAACACAAAATAAATTAGTCATACAAAAGAAGAGCTACAATCAATGATATCTGAAAGTAAATAACTACATGTTTTTTGTCTTTCAGTATTTGAACTATTATTCACTTAGATTTCAAATATGTCATTCATGTTTGCATATTTAATTAAAAAGAATGGTGTAGGGATTTTAAATTTTGTGGAGGTTCAAGTTATGGGACATTTTCACTATAATAAGTTGGTATGCGAGACTTTGCATGCATAAAATTTTATAAATGGTTTTTAGAAGGATTTTTTTTTTCATAAAAGACTTTTCTAGTTTGGAAAAGTAATAGGGAATTTTGTAAAGATGACAATTCATTGCAACAACAGTGAGTGAACAATAGAAAAAATTATCAAGTGAAAAGTGAAATAGCAAGAAAAGGATTGTTTATCAATTCACTTATCAATACAGTGTTACATCCGGATCTCAAGATGTCGTATATAAGGAATGACCATGTTAATTTATACAAAAACACTGTTTGCGGATATTAGCACCTCTCAAGAATCTTGATATTACTCGTTGTTATGCTGCTGATGCTGTCAATTTTGGAACTCCTGAGTTTTCTACAATCCAATTACCTGGTTCTAGTGGTCCAAATTCCCCTTATTTGAAAGACGTTCATGTTGAAGAGGGTGACCAGAGCAGTTTTACCGTTGCTGTTCGTGTGCACCCTTTCAATCAATGGTAAGTTTACTTAAGAGGGTGAGGTAGTTGTCAAAAGTTTTGTTTTCCTTTTAGTTTTAGCATGCATTTTTCAAGCAAGGCACTACAAAATAAGGAGTGATGGCTAAAAAATAATCTTTTTTTGTCTAAGTAACCCCATGAATTTTCATACCTGTTGCCAGTCTCACTTCTGTCTGATTTCATTCTAAATTATTTTATGTACCTCTCTTTTTTTTTTTGTTTGCTGTTAGTAAACTTTTTTTCATAATTTCAATTTTTTCATTTTAAATTAAAGTCAATTCAGTCTACCCCTCTTTGCTTTTTTATTTTCTTTTGAGAACTTTGTTTGAATATAAGCTCTTGAATTTTCATGCAAGAATTGGACATTAACTCAATTCCTGGTTGACATTCTAGAGTGATTTGACTTTATGAAATAAATGGTCATATTTAGCACTGCCCCCTCTCCCTCGGTCTTAGGATTTAAATCAGACATATTTTATCTTCAAACCTGTTAGATTAATTTGTAAATTTAAAATTTTCATCATATACGTGTACACAGCATGTGTAATGTGGCTTACTTCAGGATTTGGTAACCAGTGTAGATACATAATTGCTCAATAATCTCATATTGTTTTAATAGTAGGCAATGTTTATGTTTTTAAGTTGAAACTTAAGGAAAAAAAAAATCATTTTATTCTATTCCCTCACCTTACTAACTCTGTGTACATGACTTTTGATCAAACAGACTTGGGTCCAGATAACTCGTGTGTGTATGTATGCACATGCGCGCACACACACACACGCGCTAGGTAAATATTCCACTGTCAAAATGTCGACAACTAAACAGACTACCCCACCCCAACTTCTTCCGAGCGGGGTGGCTTGTTAGTGAAACAGTAGGACAAAAAACAAGACCTAGCAAAGGGTGGAGGAACTCTCCAAGTCAATGGCCAGCTAACTAGAGGTAGTGTCTCCATAAATCATCATAGAGAAAACAATGGGAAACCATTCCACTATCAATCCCAAGATATATCATGGCTAACAACACACACAATATGTAACCTAACAGCGTGAAGGGGATTAAGTCTATGCGAATTAACTCCTCGCCTGGCATGGACAGACATGTGCAACAAATGTTACCTGACCATCATCCAGCAAATGCTAGTATAAATGGCATAAGAGGATAACATTCATAACCTACCCCTTGCACAGAAAGGGAACAACACGAGTGATAAGTGTCACCGGACCATTATCTTGCAACTGCTCACAAGAAACATAAAATAACTCTCAGGACATGGAACATTCAGACATTGAACAACAGCAGCCAGTTAGATAATGTGAAATGAGATGAGCAGACTAAAAATCAACATCCTAGGTGTATGTGAAACCAGATGGCCAAACAATGAAGATTTTGTCAGTAATGAGCACAGGATTATTTATGCAAGTGGAGAGAAAAACAACAAAGGAGTAGGATTAATACTAGATAAAACATTTAAGAAATGCATTCTGGGATATTACCAACTATCCGAAAGATTTCTGGTAGTCAAACTGAAAAGAAAGCCTTTCTATCATAATAGTGTATGCACTGACAGTGCAAAGTAATGAAGAAGAAATTGAACCTTTCTACCCCATGTTAGACAATGCTAAGGCTCTTTGCAAATCACAAGTTGTCATCATTATCATGGGAAACCTGAACACCAAAAAAGTAGGCCTGGGGGGGGTATATAACCAGAGATTTCAGACTAGGAACCCACAAAGAACATTAGGAAAAAAAAAAAAAAATGGATCCAATGGTGCACAGCCAATGACCAGGTAATAGCATGGTTCCAAGAACATCCAAGACGATTATGGACATGGAGGAACCCAGGAGGAACCCAGGATGAGACACTAAAAACCAAACTGACTATATAACTATAACAAAAGATTCAGGAATGTAATCGTTCACTGCAAAACCTACCCAAGTGCCGACTGCGGAAGTGATTGGCGCCCGGTTATATGTAAACTAAGAGTGAAACTGCGGAAACTGAAGTAGCCTAAGCTCCTGAGTGACCCATACATGAAAGAAAAATACATGGATAATATGAAAAGAAGATACTAGTGACACAAAGGAAACTCGAAATGGAATGCACTAAGAGAAACTTTACTGACATCAGCAAATGATAGCATCCCAAAGGTGAATAGACAAAAAAGAAAAAAAAAAAAAACGAATGGATGACTGATGAGATTCTTGACATGATGAAAAGGAGACAGAAAACTGCCAAGATATGGAATAGAATACAGAAAACTACACAACAAAATAAGGAACAAATGCAGGCAGGCTAAAGAAGAGTGGCTAAACAAGAAATGTGCAGAAATTGAGTACCACAGACAAAGGAGATATGCATAAACAAATAAGGGAACTGACCTGACAGAGGACATGCTCGTTAACAGGCTGCTTAAAATCAAAAGATGGAACATTCATATTAGAAAAGGAAAAATATTCTTCAATGCTGGAGTGTGTAAGTATATTGGAAGACTTTTTTCAACAAAAGAGAACAACCAGCAATACACAGATGAACCCGACATTCTAAAACCTGAAGTAGAAGCTGCACTGGCCAAATTGAACAGAAACAAGGCAGAAGGGCTGAATAGAATTGTAATAGAAATACTGACAACCTTAGATGACTTTGGCATAGACAAGATCACAGAAATAATAAATGAAATCTTCAACAGTGGGGATATACTGGAAGATCTCATCAGATCTATTTTCATGGCACTACCTAAGAAACCAGGCACAAACGAATGTGAGCTCCACCAAACAATCAGCCAATTATGAGCCATGTAACAAAACTAATTATCCATATTCTGATGAATAGAGCACACAGTAGTATCAGGTCAGAGACAGGACAAGAACAGTGTGGGTTCATTAAAGACACAGGAACAAGGAATGCAATATTCATGCTCAGAATGTTATCAGGAAGAGCAATCCAAATACAGAAGGATGTGTACCTATGTTTTATAGACTACACAAAGATGTTCGACAAAGTACGCCATAAGGATCTGTTGGAACTGCTCAGCAACTTTGGTATATTTGGGAAAGATATTAGCATAATCAAGAACCTATACTGGCAGCAAACACCATTCATGTGCATAAAGAAGGTGTTCAGCAAATATACTAAAATAGAAAGGGGCATAAGGCAAGGATGTGTCTTCTCACCAGACTTATTCAACCTATACAGCAAGGCAATTCTGAGAGAATTGGAAATCCTACCAGGATTCAGCATTGGCAGCCATAAACAACATAAGGTATGCAAATGGCACAGTACTGATAGCAAACACAGAAAAGAAATTACAAAACCTCCCACAGAAGGTAGTGAAGGAGAATAGGAATAAGGGACTAACCATAAACTACAAGAAGACAGAATGCATGGTCATCACTAAAAGGATGAGCCTGAAATGTAATTTGCAGGACGGGGACACTACAATCAAGCGGTAAGTGCGATGGTGAGAACCAAAGACATATTGTGATGGCCAAGGATAAATTCCAAAAACTGGGCGGAGTACTGCAAGACAAGAGGGTTTCTTGGATAACAAAGAAAAGAGTACTGAGCTGCTACGTGATGTCTGTCCTTCTTTACTGCAACGAATGTTGGATAGTCTCCTCAAAAATGAAGAGATTTGAGGCAATAGAGATGTGGTTCTACAGAAGGATACTGAGGATATCATGGACCCAGTATGTGAACAACAATGAGGTTTTGGAGAGGGTGCAAACAAGGAGGAAGCTTATACTTAACATCAAGAAGAGGCAGATGAAATTTCTGGGACATGTAATGAGAAAGTCGGACCTGTAGAATCTGATACTCACAGGTTGAATAGAGGGAAAGAGAGACAAGGGAAAGCAATGCATGACATACCTGGTGGGCTTAAGCAAGTGGATGACAGAACATGGTCTGGGGGAGGTGTCAGAGGGACAAAACCTCTTGAGAGCTACAAAGGATAGAAGGAAGTGGAGAGCCATGATCACCTACATGCTGAAGGGACATGGCACATAAAGAAGAAAGAAGAAAAAAGGTTTGGGGGGTGGGTGGAGAGAAAGCTTTAATTTAAAGGAATAGAAAATAGTGAAGGTGAGTGACATATTCAAAGTGTTCCAAAATGTACTTTTCAATCCCCCCACCCCCACCCAATTCACTACATTTAATTTTTTTTTGTAAATCAAGTTCCATATACTATTTTGTAAATTTTCTCAGGCAGTTTTCTTGTTCAGCCATCAGCAGCTTTGTGTTCAAGTTGAATCTTTATTTTCCCTTTATTTGATTTCCATTATGCACTCATAATGAAAACATTTAAATGATTGCAGAATATAGCAGGAACTCCAGACTGTGTCATGATTAAATTCCAAGTTTTAGATGCTTTTTGTTTATGAACAATCAGGTGATACAAAATGCAAGTCTTGAATACAATAGAATCATACACACACACAGCTAACATTGAGTGCTCAATGGAGTTTGTGACATAATGTACACAAACACAAGAAGTGGATGGAAGGGTGGGGAAGCAATGCTCACATTCAAGAGACATCAGTACTGAATTAGAAAATGTCTGAAAAGCTGATTAAGCCAAGGCAAGACAGCAGAGCTAAAGAAATATTACAACTGGTAGAAGGTGATGCGCCTAAGAATATGATAGCAGGCCTATGAAGCAATACCCAATGTATACAATGATATCTAATGTTGGAAATTCTACAAGGAAACAGAAGTTATTCCAGTTATTATCTTTGTTTTTGTCATTTTTTTTTTTAAATTTCAGTAGATACACTTTGTGTGTGTGTGTGTGTGTGTGTGTGTGTGTGTGTGTTAGTTAATCTAGTAATCATCAAGTGTATACATGTTTAGAAATTGAGGGATGAATATCAGACTTCAATCAACAGAATAAGATTTATCACCGATATAAAAACTATTCCTGCAACAGATTAGTCTAATTTTATTGAAAATATATACACAATTTCAAGAACGAAAATTAAGCTACACATACATTTTTTTTTTTAGATTAGAATCTTTGAACGTAAGAATAACTCAGAAACAATGGTTTACTATGAGTAATTGTATCCTATCTCATGAAATAAAATATCAACCAACTTCACAAACAGAAGCAATATTGAAAGATTTGAGTTTTAAATATTTAAAATAAAAAAAATAAAAATCTTGTCAGCATAAAAAGATAATGAGAAATAAAACTTTGAAATTCATTAACTTTAAATATTAAAGTTAAAGATTTTATTATAAACTAAAGCAAAATAGATTTTAATAATGCATGCTAAGTCACTAACAAACTTTTCTAAAAAGTAGTTTCTAAGTAGCTTCTTCACTTAAATATTACTGATTAAAAACATTTGTTCTTACAATAGTTTCTATATTATTAGTGTTATTGATGGAATACAGGCATACAATAAGATTTATGTCATATAAAAGTATATAGAACAGATTACTGCATGTCTGAAATTAAGGATACAATTCAAAGGCAAATTATTTTTATAGATTTGTAATTTTTTTTTTTTATAAATCTTTCAATATTTCAAAGCAGTTATAAAATATATTTTAAGAATTCTGAATTGTGGTATTTACTCTCAATGAACCACAATTTGTTACTTATGTTTATAAATGGTTCTTAGAAAAGTTTTTATCGAAAGTAATCATTTTGTCATATTTTCAAATTCAAAGTTATTATTAATAATAATAATTCATTTTTTATAATTAGGTTATTCTAACATTGAATTTGAACTTCATCTACTATTTAAAACAAGAGTTGTATCAAAGACAACTTATAAAGTTGATGGCAAATATTTCAGTGGTAAACTGGATTAATAATTAGAATTATTGTTGAATGAAACGATACCCATGTAGCAATTTTCTGTTATATATTATTCTGTTAGCAAAAACAAAAATACATAAATAAAATAATCAAGTACAGATTATTTTTTAATTAAAAAAAAAAAAAAAAAAAAATTATTGGTCAAAGTCATTTGAAACTCAAATTTTCATGGCCATCATTTAATCATGAGTATTTTAGTTTTTACAGTTATAAATAAAAATCTGTAATGTTTACTTTTATTATTAGAAATAATTATTTTATGCAAAGATAATGGAATAGTAAGGCATCTGGCTACATGCTTTTAGCATACTAATTTGTTAAATAACTCATGCAAAGCACCTGTTTTATTCAAGCATTTCAAGCAAATACATTGTTTATGACAGAACTAAATTACAAGTAGTTTTATTTGTAAAACAGACACTATTCTTTAGTTATATTCTAGTTTCAATTATTATGCATTTTGTATAATTTCAATAACTATATGGATGATGATGATGAAAAAAGGTTATAATTGTTAATAAGTTTAACATCCAGAACTGAATCATAATTTATTTATACTATTAAATATTACAAACATTATTACAGTTTTATTAGTATAACTGGATTAGTTAGCATATTGAAATTGGCAATGAAAATATATATTAATTAAATAAATGAGTTCATTTTAAATGTAAACATCTTTGTTTCAATATATCTAGGACATTATGTAAGGAGAGTAAGTGAGTGGATATTTAAATGAAAATCTTAAAATTTAAAATCTTATAGAGAGCAAAGTGTTGAGATTCAAAAGAAAAAGGGTGGGAATAATAAAACTAAGTATAACATTAAATAAGATAAAAAAAAGTTTTTATAGGCTTATAGTTAGTTGATTTCTAATAATTTTATATGTAAATCTATCTTCATTAAAAAAAACTCCCACTTCTTTTTCATACACATTTGTGAAATGATGGGATGGTGAAAAATGTTGGGTGCCGTTTGCATATCCCATCCACTCATTGCCCAACAAGCTAAGAAGCATGCATGTTTGTGGCTCACTGTTGCCATCACATAATGGAGAATATTCCATCTGCAAGGAGGCAATTCATTTGCGAAAATTGTGAAGAACAAGCTTCAGGAAAAGAAAACAAGGCATAAAAGAAAACTTGAATTGAAGAGCAGCACACACCATGCAGTTTACCTTTCATAGATGCTGACCGCTTCACTTTGGCAGACCTGGAATTATTACTCTTGTTTCCAACTGATGAGGATTATTTTTTTATTTTTTTTAGAATGGAGAGAAAAAAAAAAAAAAAAAAAAAAAACAGACTAAAAATTCTAAAAAGAAAAACAGAATTCAAGAAGAGAAATAAATATGTAAGGGAAAGAGTGAATAAAAACTATTAGAATGAAAGAGAGAGAGAATGAAAGAGAGAGAGAATGAAAGAGAGAGAGAATGAAAGAGAATGAAAGAGAGAGAGAGAAAAGAGAGAGAGAATGAAAGAGAGAGAGAATGAAAGAGAGAGAGAATGAAAGAGAGAGAGAATGAAAGAGAGAGAGAATGAAAGAGAGAGAGAATGAAAGAGAGAGAGAAGAAAGAGAGAGAGAATGAAAAGAGAGAGAGAATGAAAGAGAGAGAGAATGAAAAGAGAGAGAGAATGAAAGAGAGAGAGAAGAAAGAGAGAGAGAATGAAAGAGAGAGAGAATGAAAAGAGAGAGAATGAAAAGAGAGAGAGAGAAATGAAAGAGAGAATGAAAGAGAGAGAGAATGAAAAAGAGAGAATGAAAGAGAGAGAGAATGAAAGAGAGAGAGAGAGAGAGAGAGAGAATGAAAGAGAGAGAGAAGAGAGAGAGAGAATGAAAGAAGAGAGAATGAAAGAGAGAGAATGAAAGAGAAAAGAGAGAGAAAGAGAAAGAGAGAGAATGAAAGAGAAAGAGAGAGAATGAAAGAGAGAGAATGAAAGAGAAAGAGAGAGAAAAGAGAGAGAATGAAAGAGAGAGAGAGAATGAAAGAGAATGAAAGAGAGAGAATGAAAGAGAGAGAATGAAAGAGAGAGAATGAAAGAGAGAGAATGAAAGAGAGAGAATGAAAGAGAGAGAATGAAAGAGAAAGAGAGAGAATGAAAGAGAGAAAGAGAGAGAATGAAAGAGCAAGACACAGAATGAAAGAGAAAGAGAGAGAATGAAAGAAAGAGAGAGAATGAAAGAGAAAGAGAGAGAATGAAAGAGAAAGAGAGAGAATGAAAGAGAAAGAGAGAGAATGAAAGAGAAAGAGAGAGAATGAAAGAGAAAGAGAGAGAATGAAAGAGAAAGAGAGAGAATGAAAGAGAAAGAGAGAGAATGAAAGAGAAAGAGAGAGAAAAAGAAAGAGAGAGAATGAAAGAGAAAGAAGAGAGAAAGAGAGAATGAAAGAGAAAGAGAGAGAATGAAAGAGAAAGAGAGAGAATGAAAGAGAAAGAGAGAGAGAAAGAAGAGAATGAAAAAGAAAGAGAGAGAATGAAAGAGAAAGAGAGAGAATGAAAGAAGAGAGAGAATGAAAGAGAAAGAGAGAGAATGAAAGAGAAAGAGAGAGAATGAAAGAGAAAGAGAGAGAATGAAAAAGATTTTTATTCCAATGTTCAAAGACATGAGAAAAAAATGTACATGAATCACTGTATGTTTTTTAATTTAGGCAGAAGGACAGCTGTGCAGAGTTTCCCTTATGTTGCTTGAATCAAATTTCAGTTTTGTAGAAGACAGCAGCATTTCAACTAGTCTGTTCTCCAGTAATAATCTTTTAAAATGTATGATAAAAAAAGTAAAAAAAAATGTAGAATCTGTTTCTAATTAAATACCTGGCGATGATCAAGGGTGAATCAGTAAGAAATTCATGCTGGAAAAAAAAAACTTCTCCAACAATAAATTTATACATGGAAAATCAAGTACTTAAAATACAAAGCATGAAATCATGACAATTAATTTGTCACCTTGTGAAATCTTAATTAGTGAAGAAAAGAGAGTGTGTGTGTTTTGTTTAAAACCATGTTTAATATTATACTAAAATTTTAGGTTCTTGGCATGTTTTTAATGTGCATCATATTCAAAATCTGATAATTTTGACATTAGAAGAAAAACAAAATATTAAATAGGTTAAAGAAAAAAAAAAAAAGTTATGATCACTTTTTAAGTGAACTTCCAAAACAATGCATACATTTATTCAGCCACTATTCTTTTTTTAATTCTGACAATTCAGAAAATCAGCTTTTAAGACATCTTGTGGGTATTATATATGCGTGCGTATGTATGTGTGTGTGTGTATGCATGTATGTATGTGTATATATATATATATATATATATATATATATATATATATATATATAGAGAGAGAGAGAGAGAGAAAGAGAGAGACACGCACACAAGCAAGTGGCTTGAAAAAAAAGTCTTACACTTAAAGAATTTCTATGCTTGTTAGATATAGACATACATACACATAGGACATGAAGAAATAAGTTGATTTAAAGATGATTGCAAAATATGCAGAGTAAAGCATTTTAAACAAGGAAAAAAAAGAACCAATTGTTACAAAAAAATTGTTAATTTTATATCAACCGCTTTCTTAAACATGACGAAAAATTCATTTACTTTTTTTTTTTTTGCAGGAGTTTAAACTTAATCATAAGGCTCCTTTAAATTGCTGTCACTTGTGAATACAGAGTATGGCACTGGTTTCTTAAGTCCCATAGTCAGGATATGAGTCTTTAAGATCAAAGTGATAGAAGATACCTATCAACAATTGAAAATCAATGTCTAAAAATTACTAGGCAAAAAAAAAAAAAAAAAAAAAACCTACATGAAAGTGTCAGAGTATTGTCTCAGATAATGGATGTTAGCATTTCAACATCTGACAAGGTGAAGAAATTTGATACATGTGTGCCATATAAAGTCTGTGAAAGTCAAAGAGTACAACATTTTGAAGTATTTGATGTTGCATCTATGAAATTTGAATGATCCATTTCTTGATTGAATAGCAACTTGTGATAAGAAATGGATCCTTTATGGCAAATGTAAATGATCAGCTGTCTTGATAATGATGAAACACCCAAACACTTTCTAAAACCAAAAATGCACCAGCAGACTATGGTGATGTTACGCGTTCCACCATTGAAATTATCCATTACAGCTTTCTAGAATCTAAGCAGAACATTATTGCCAAAGTTTGCTGCCAGCAGCTGGATAAAATGCACATTCAGTAAAGTCAAATGAAACTGGTAATAGGTAATCAATAAATTCCAATTTTGCTTTAAGGAAATGCTTGGCCACATGTTGCTATGATGACACTGAAGCTCAATGACTTGGGATATGAGACTCTGCTACATTCATTACATTCCCCTGATCTCTTACCTACTAATTACCACTTTTTCAAGCAATGAGTATTTTTAAGCCAAAAAACACTTGGTTGCAAACATGCAGAAACTGCATTTAAAGATTTCTTAGCATCCAAAACTCTTATTGCAAAGGCATAAATAACCTTGTAACTCAATGGCAAAATACATAGATGTTCAAGGTTCCTAACTTGACTGATTTAAATGCTGTTTCAGGATCAAAAGTTGATTAGAAAAAAAATCATACATCAACTTAATATAATTCACAGCAGTGAAATATGTAGTTGCTTACCTAACACCCTAAGGTGTGTGTGTGTGTGTGTGTGTGTGTGTGTGTGAGAGTGAGAGAAAGAGGGCTTAGCTGAAAAGCTCTCAGCTTGACTAAGAAACTAAAAGGAAGAAGCCCCTTCTGTATGACAGCTGAGCTATTTTCAGTCAAGTGATAAGGTGATTTCCCCATAATCATCGAGACCTTAGTAAATCACTCTTTGTAGCACTCTCTAAGAAACCAGGTGCAAATGAATGTAAGTTACATCAGACAATCAGCTTAATGAGCCACTTAACCAAAGTAATAATCCATATTCTGAAAAATAAAATTTAATTCAGAATTAGACCAGAAATAGGATAGTGTGGTTTTGTCAAGGACAATGAAATAAATGTTATATTCATAATCAAAACAATATTGGAGACAGCAATAAAAATGCAGAAGAATATACAATTATGTTTTATAGTTTATGCAAATCATTTTATAAGGTAAAAAGAGCTATTTGAACTATTAGGAAAACTTAGCCAAGGATGTTTGAATAATCTAGAACTTGTACTGTGTACAGATAGAAAATGAATTGAGTAGAATACACAGAACTAGAAACTGGTGTAAAACAAGAATGTATCTTCTCAATGGATTTATTCAGTCTCTACATCAAAGTTATCCTAACGGAGTTGGAGACACTACCAGGATTTATTATGAGATGGCACAGAGTTGATGGCAAACACAGAAAGAAGACTAAAGGACCTCCTAGACAGGATAATCAAGGAAAGCGAGATGAAAGGACTATCAACTGTAATACAACATGTATGGTTGTCAGCAAGTGAAAAAAATCCCAAGATGTTAACTACAAATTGGAAATGTCAGTATCAAACAAGTACAGAAGTTTAAATAACTGGGAAGGTTTCGACAGAGGATGGAAAAATGATTTCAAAATATGAATGAACTTTGGGAGAGCAAAGAGTACCTTATAAAAGGATAAGCGAAGTACTAAGAAATGGGAACATTTCATTAGAAGCAAAGAAAAGATTTTGGAACTGTTATGTAATATCAATCCACCTTTATGGCAGTGATTGCTGGATATTCTCCACACAGATCAGAAAACTGGAGGCAACAAATGTGGTTATACAGAAAGATGCTGAGAATACTAAGGACAGAGTACATAAGCAACAAAGAAGTCTTAAGGAAAATGGAAACAAAAAGGATAAAAATATTCAGAATCAGCAAGAGAGCTGAAACTTCTGGGACACATGAGGAAGAGGGCCTAGAGAATTTGATACTCACAGGACATATCAAACGCAAAAGGTACAGGGGAAGGTTGTAGCCAACCTACCTGACAATCATGTGCAAATGGATGATAGAATTGTTGGGAAGGTAGCATGAGTCTTGGCAAAGGGACAAAAAATGCCATGGGTTACAAAGGATAGGAGGTTATGGAGAGTCATGATCACCCGTGTAGTAAAGAAACACGCTAATTGGAAAAAAAGAGAAAAAAATATCTATTAAAAGTATTTCAACAGCATATGGAAAATAAACTATACGCACAAAAATGCAGTCAATTCTCAATGTAAATAAATGAATTAGTTATTAGAAGACAGAGTATTAAATACAATAGACAGTGAATATGTTAAGCCTAAAGAAAATAGAACCTAACATTACATCTAATTCTTATTTTAGTGGTAAAAAATGCATTCAAATAGATACGTAAAAATCTGCAGAAAAAAAAAAAAAAAAAAAAAAAAAAAAAATCAATATTTACATACAAAACCAAGCAAATATAAAAGAAAGTAATCCTAACAAATGTCTTTTAATGATATTACCAAAAATCTCCATCTGTAATAATTGACAATTACAAGAAGCTGCAGAAACTAAACAGGTTAACAGTATTTATAAACAGGAAGAATTGACACTTAAGTAGCCTGTCATAGATTAAGGGTTTGCAAGCTATTCACACAAATTGCTGGAGTCACAGGTTCTATCCTCACTAGGTGTTCAATTATTGTGGCCATGCCTAGTGAATATTTATAATGGACATACTTTGTATTTTAAATACTGATTTTTCAAGGCAGGTTGTCCTTACTTGGATTACCACTGTACCTTTCCAGTAAATACCTGACTGCCAGTTATCCCATAAAAGAGCCAGATCAGGCCAAAAATGGAGTAGACTGCCACATATGGGCAGAGGTATCTAGTCTTAATAAAGACCAAAATTATCTCTGCAGCCTTGCTGTTCTATCACTATTTTCATGGAGTGTTCAGATGAACTACATTCTTCAATTCCCCAAATTTTAATGATCATGGCTAAGACTTGCCATGCCACACACATTTTATTCAACTGCTTATTCTCTTTGTATTCCATTGGTTTGGTTTCTTTTACGGCATATCAACCTCAATAGGTTATTTAATGCAGATAAGATTTTTATTGCTAGTAATATTTTCCTTTTTCAAAAATTTACTGATGGTAATAATTTTTACAAAAATGTATTGCTGGTATTAAAACCTATTTTTATATTTTCATAGTGTTTTGACCCTTTGGGGGAGGGTAACTATTTGCCCATAGCTGGAACCCTGACAGGTGCTACCACCCCAGGTCAGGGTGGGCCTGGGAATGCCAGCAATTAAGAGGTGCTTCCACGCTCCTCAAAACCACCTGATTGAAGGCCTTGCTGTCAAGTGTAGTTTATCATATTACCCAGGACAGTAGTTAGATGAAAGTTCTACTCAAGCAGGTTTTTCCCCATGAACTGCTGCTTTGTGGAACAAACTCCGAAGATGATACTTCCCTGATTATTACAATCTTGACCTGTTCAAGTCTAGAGTCAACTTATCTATCTTCCTGGCATCTCCCCATAAACTGCACCTCTTACTCTGTACTCTCCACCTTACAAAGGGTGAACATCGTTATAAAAAGAAAAAGGGGAAGATAATCTGAGCAGATGGATAATGAATCATCGACATGATAAAATATGAACTAAAGAGCTTCAAGAAATATATACTAATAAACTTGAAAGAACTGCTGAAATCATAGACAAAAGAGAAGCAGAGGCCATCCATCATTGTGGACACTGGAAAAGTTTGTACCAGTGTCTTTAAGTCAACTGTAAGAAGTATGCTTTGTTCCATAAATAGGTCATACACTTTCATCATATCCTTCAAAACTTGAGCCTGGTTGGGGTTGGGTGCTAGTGTGTGTGTGTGTGTGTGTGTGTGTGTGGCAAACTTTTTCCTCGTGTCCACAATGATATATGGACTTCTGCTTCAGATACTTGTCCCATTTTTGTTGATGATTTCAGCATTCTTCAAAGTCTTTGTCAGCATGTAGTTTCAACATATTCCTTGATCATGTGAAGAAAAGACTTCCCTTCCTGCTCAGATTAATGAATAGTTGATATCTGAGCTATTTGACTCAATTATAATTTGCTTCAGGAAGAATTTATAACACCTTGATTTTGTGATGTTAAATGTTTTTCTTTGATGTAGAAACTTTTCCTTCTCAACCTTAAACAATGAGAATGAGAAGTCAACATTAGCAATTAAAATTACAGCACAAAGCAGGAAAACTATAGCTGTCTTTTAGAGATAAATGTACAAGAATATTAAGGATAAATAGCAAGAGATGCTGAATATGCAAAAACAGGGATAAAGATAAGATTAAACAATATTACCAAGGTATTTTTTATGCAGCACAAGTGGTATGAATTACATTGAAACGAAAAGTAAAGATGTGGCAGCAAGAAAAACATTCCTGTAAGAAGAGTCATAAATATGAATCATCAAAATTCATTTATTAAAGTGTCAACTTACAAGAGTATTAAGTAATAGAGCAGAGTCTTAAAAACTAAAACATCCAAGATTCTATCTAAATTGCTTAGCTAATTAGTTTGCTTATCACACATGTAAATAAAAACAAAAAAGTTAATTCTGGAACAGCTATATATGTCTACCAAAATATACAATTCTAAATAAATTATTTTGCTATATTTGTGGAATAGTTATTTTTTCAAATCTCAGTCTCTATAGTGTCAAGGTATTTTTCCCCTTGGGTATAAAGCAGTAGTGGAACCAATCAAAGAATAAAAAGGTAACCACCAGGTCTTAAGCTTTCTTATTGTATTGTGACACTATAAGAATGCTAATAATTTGAAGAGAGAAAAGACTTAAATCAAATCAAAAGTGAACACAAAAGCAAAGAGGGCCATAAATAGATTGAAGGACATAAAAGCAAAGAAAAAATATACTTTTGTTTTTTTTTTCATTTCATGAGTAAAATGCCTTGCTAGAAGATAGCACTGAAATCCACTTGGACATCTGGTTAAAGCGAGGCCCAAGGTACGGCGTTAGGGGAGTACGGTAACATCTGCAAATCAACCAGGACTGGCATTTCTGGGCCATTAGCACCCAGCTTGCTACAAATAATAATTTTTATGGTTATAAGTGGTGAAGAAGAGGGTAAAGAAATGATTCTATGTCACTTGTTGATAGGGGTGCAAGGTGTTCATGTTGCTGGAGAACTGAAATTTCTTTAGGTACAATACAGAACTCTCAAATGACGAAGAATTCAGTCAATTGGTAAGATAACAGTTTGAACAAGCAAGAGAGGAATTAAAATTGTCCAATGGGAAAATTCTAAAAAATATCAGAACTTTATGACAAAAGGGCAATCTGATGATGTGAGTTGAAACAGATAATTTTAATTAACAAACGTGTACTAGTCATGCCACCCAGTTGAAGGAGAAAGACTGCACCCATTGTGGGGTATTGGTATAAGGTACAAATAAGAGGAGGAGGGAGTGGGGCTGGTCAACGCCCTGCTACCACTACTTTCCAGAGGAAGGATTCCCAAAATTTGGTTATGTAAATTGCTTCCCAGGACACCATCAGCAGCAAGTTCCGATTGGATATTTGGAAAATCCTGGAACCCCAGATCACATCAGACCCCGCCCCGATGTTGGCAGTAGCAGTTGAGGTAGAGACACACTTTCATTACACCAAGAAGAGATGATTGCTTCGCCAATCCCCATGTGACTTGCTGCCACTGAGAACTCCCAGCTCATGCCTTGGTTTGGTTTGTTTTAAGACATATCAGCCTCAATGGGTTATTTAATGCCGACAAGATTTTTATTGCTGGTAATATTTTTTAATTTTTTTTTCAAAAATGTATTGCTGGTAATATTTTTTTTTTTTCAAAACTTTATTGCTGGTAATAATTTTTACAAAAATGTATTATTGCTGGTATTAAAACCTATTTTTACACTTTCAGAGGTTTTGACCCCAGTTTGGGGGGTTAACTATTTGCTCATAGCTGGCAGCCTAACAGGTGCTATCACCCTGGGTCAGGGTGGCCCTGAGAACACCAGGATTTAGTGGATGGTTCTAAGCTCCTCAAAACCTGATCAGAAACCGAGTGTAATTCATCGTCTTACCCAGGACGCTATTGCCTTGTTCCAGATTATTAGATAAACTGAGCAGAGTGTCCTAATGAAATTACAAAAGGAAGAATTGGCAGTCTCTATATAACGACAGAGAGGGAGAAGGGGGAGACAAGTGCTTAATCAGCATTCTGTAATTGGCTGCCTAAAGAAGTCTGACTTAAAGCTTGAAACCCCAACTCCAACTTGAGAACAAAGAACAAAGAATCACAATATTACAAGGGAATGGTAGTTAGCCTGCATGCTTGTAGATTTTTATACGAAAAAGTGTTCCTGTATATTTCAGTTATATAAACCTTATTGATCTACATAACTTTCTTTTTGTCTTATTACATCATCCCACCTGAACAACATCATTAATTCAGCGATATCTGGTGATGATTCAATCCTTGCCTGCCTTGTGATCAAAACAAACACAACATGAGATAGTGAGAGGCTTGCATTGAAGTGACAAACTCCATGGTTAGATGCAGGATTCAATAATGGACACACCAGTGACCGAGGATGGGACGGCATTATCATTAGCTCAGTGACCACAATGTCCCGCAGCGTTATAGTAATGCCAGAACAGAATATTTCTGCTATTCTCAAGTTTATGGAGATTACTTGGCTTGATCATATATAACTTGTTGCATTGGAACATGGACAATCCTTTTTGTGTCCTAGTTGACATGAATATGGGTGCAATTTGGTATTTTCTACTAGGAAAGGCCAATTTCATAACAGTTAATGATTTGATCTTGATAGTAACCTTTTTACCGGATTAATGCTTTTTATGTGTTCCAAGAAAGATGATTCCATATCAACCAGCAATGATTCTTCCCTGATCTTGAGGTTATAATGCTTTTTAAAGCTTTAAAATCTTTATTGCTCTTCTCCACTCCTTCACAGTAATGTTCACACAGAATAATTTCCCCCGGCAGGGATATGTTTCTGCACCATGTTCACTAGCCATACATTTAATGTTTTCACAGTCTTTACAAGCAGAGTCACCATTTTTACCATTGCTGTTAAAACATTTCTGCAAATGTCACTTTTTTTTTTATTGCACATATCTCATTTCCCACTCAATTTCTGTATTACTTTGACCACTCACATGATTTTCAACTGATCCAAAATTTGCAATTTTTGTTAGAGAGCTAGGATTCCTCTAGTTTTCTTAGGCTTTACCTCATTAAATTTAATACTTTTACTATCAAACATTTTTAGAGTCATTTTTTTTTTTTTTTTTTACACAAAAGGAGGAGACAAAAAAACACAGCATAATTAGCAAATTGTATAAGCTCTTTAACTCTTTAATGCAAAGGAGAAAATTCAGGAAAAGGAGGAGCTTTTTATAATTTTTGAAATCTTAATATTTTCTAACCACACATGTTAAAAACTTAAATTTCCTGCTTAAGTAATAAAAAATAATGTTCAAATATATGTTTTACCTCCTCTTTATAAAAATTTTACACTAATACATCAAATTTTGTTTGAAACTAAATGGAGTTATTTTATATAAATAATAATAAAAAAGTCTTTCAATTTTTATAAATTATCAAAAAATATTTATATAAACACTGACAAAAAATTTTAGAATGACCACACAGGATATTAACTCCACTCCTTATTTCATTATTTTTATAATTTTTTTAAATTATCAAAAGACGTATGATTTCTAATTTTTGCATTTGGTGTGTTTATTTTTGCTTGTCCTGTTTGTTTGACAAATTTTCCAGCATGGCCATAAAGCTGGATTATCTGGGGAAAAAAAAAATTGCTTTCTACAAAAGATGAATGCTAAAAACTAATTGGCCCAGTCAAAAAAAAAAAAAAAAAAACCATCCAAGACCTATAAGATTTATAAAAAATATCAGAAATTTATTGAAAGGAATAAGCTAATAGCCTCAGCAGCTCTCCAAGAAATGTATCCCTGGTGATGTCAGATATAAAAACAATGAAACTTGTGCAAATAAACAGCAAGGCTTTTGACATGGTAGTGAAAACAACATTCCAGTGCAATACATATGCTGGAGGAGTTTCACAATGAGTTATACTTACAGACAAGAATATGGGGTGGAGAGAGAGAGAGAAAGAGAGAGAGAGAGAGAGAGAGAAAGAGAGAAAGAGAAAAAAAAAAAAAAAAAAAAAAACAACATTACCACCTATAATACCCCTATAGACATCAGAGATAATCCCCTAGGTGCCTTCTCTGTGATGCTTGAGTGTCAAGCAGGTATCCTCCATAATCGGAAAATCCAGCAGTTTTATGGAAGACTTATGATTGGCATGTGACTCTTATCTACAGGGTATATCTGACTACATTCCCAACATTTTGCTGTTAGCTACATTGCTAACTGAAGCACTTGGCAAAATTATGCTGCATCATTTCTGGGGCATAAGAAAAAGTGTTTGTCATCCCCTATTCCTCAATTCCCAGGAAAAAAAAAAAGAAAAGAAAGATGGATGGACTAAAGTCATGAAAAGCAGAACAATCTGTACTACTTCTCACGGCCAAGAAACAGCAAAGAAAATAAGTAAACCGTACAGCAGGTAGGAGCAGCAGCAACCTCTAAGAGATAAAGACACAGCTTTCAAAAGATCTACAGATGAATAAAAAGCTGTAGAATAAAAACTAACAAAATAAGCCACATCCTATTCTAAGAAAAGAAATGAGTAAAAAGGAGAAAAAAAGCTTGCAGTTTACAATAACAGCCAATTCATAACCCACACTCAAGATTGTTGAATTAACTACTTCCCCATCCTCTCCGTCAAGAATGGCAACAAAGACCTTTTCTCCTGCTTCCAATGAAAAAGGGAGTCCCCAATTCCATCCTCTACCATGAGAATATTTGAAAACAGGATGGAATATAACAGGTGAACCTTGGAAACAGACCTGCCTTGATACCTGAAGATTTCCCTGAAACCCTTTATGCAATTAGTTATGATGGCAGGAGTGTTAAGATAACCTGGAGAACTTTCCAAATGCTTCCAACAAACTAAAATCCCCAATATTAGAAGGATCATGATGAGCAACAGGCTTACAACTGAACATAGTTCAGAATATCATTGTAGACCACTCTTCTCTCAATAGGTCCTTTCACTCCTCACAAGTGAGTGAGCTTGTCTATGCTTAGGTAAGTTGCCAAGGAACATTTTCAGATCATTAGCAAATATCTATATATAGATGATATCACACTTTAAGGACACCTCCAAAAATAAAAAAAGATTGAAGTTTTGCAGCTGATCTTTTCCACTAACAGCTCAAGTAGGGAGGGACTGGCTTATAACTTTCAATACATCAAAAATTGTGTTAGTAGCATTTCATCATCACCATTCTGACTTAAGAGCTTTCTCCAGTCATGATTAACGGTCCCATTCTCAATGAGGCTCCATGCTTTGAATGTCTATATAATTAAAATTCACACCAAACCTCAAGTCTTTGCCCTGTATCATCCTAAGAATGAAGGGTTGGTAATCTTTGATTGAATATCAGAGAGATTGATAATATTCTCACCAAATATACCTTGGCCAACTTTCACATATGCAGCGACTTCAATGTTCACCACAAAGAGTGGTTAGTCCACTCAAACAAAAGCGATGAGGAAGGTAGATATTGTAGAGACTTCATCATATATCAACTAACCGAGATCATTGAAGAACCCACCAAAGTCCTAGGTCTGACGAGACAGTAAGTGAACCTCCTTGACCTTTTTCTAACATCCTGCCCTGATAAATGCTCAGTAAAAGATCATTCCCTAGTCAGTATCCAGATTAGCTCCAAACCAATGACATCCCCTGACTTACAGTTCCATGAAACAGTTTTTCACTATACAAAGGTAACTTTCAATTCTATATGATAGAAGCATCTCTCCCAACCTTCTTCAAACATACTACCCCCAAAACTGCTGGCCTAATCTCTGAATGGATCCTTTCTGGAATGGAGTGTTTTATACCCACTAAAAAAATTCCAGCAAAAACCAAAAAAAAAAAAAAAAATCAGCCCCGGTTCATCTCTAAATGTGTTTCAGACATAGTTCACCAGAATCACTACTTCAAAATCTATTGCAAGGAGCAGTGTAGTTTGGCTCTTACTTCTTTCAGAAGTGTCCACAGTTGCTGTAAGAGAGTCCTGGAAAATGCAAACTGCAGCTACGTGTGATCTGTCCAGGCCAAGATTGAAAATAAATTGGATCTTGTAAATTCTGGAAGATCACCAACCAAATTATGAACAGGGGCAAAGCAGCTGTGCCCATTATTATAAATGGTCCCAAGGTTATAATCATCCTCAATAGACAAGGTGAAGCTCTTCACCTCAATCTTTGTCATCTAAAGTTGAGTTTGAGGCAAAGGCCATCACCTCCCCAACTTCCCACGGAGCATGTCTCACAGTAATATACTCATTTTAGCAAGAGAAGTCTCTAGACTTATCAAAAAATCTTGACCCTAAAAAAGCCACAGGCCCAGACAAAATTCCAGTGGTCATCCTTAAGAGTATTAGCCCAGAATTATCCCTGATTCTAGCAAAGTTATTTAACTGTTGCTTAAAGGAGAAATTTTTCCCAATCATGTGAAAGGTTGCAAGCGCACACCTGGTCTCCAAGAACACAGGCAACCATTCCTCCCCCTCCCAATATAGACCCATTAGTCTCCTCAGTAAGTTTTTTGAGGCTTTAATCAACAAGGTCATCGAGCACCTGGGTAGGAACAACCTCTTGTGGGAGGAGTTCTATGGGTTTCCATCAGCCCAAACCACTGCTGACATCCTAACTACCATTAAACATAGAATTAGCGAGGCCCTTGACAACACACATACTGCAAGGACCATAGCATTAGATATCTCAAAGGCCTTCAACAAGTTGTGGCACAAAGGTTTCCTACACAAGCTCTCCAGCTATGGAATCACAGGAAGGGTTCTCTATTATAAAATCCCTGAAGGTAGTTATTATTGGTCAGAACTCGGAGGCCCTAGCAGTCAACAAAGGTGTCACCCAGAGGTCACTTCTCGGGCCAACCCTCTTTTGGTTTACATAAATGATCTACCTAAGAATATACTCCAATCATTTGTATGACAATATACAGGTGTACCTCTAAAAATCTTGACAATCAGAGATTGGCAGCTGATCTCTCTTCCAATCTAACACTAACTTCTCAGTGGGGGGAAAAAACTGGCTGATTACATTCAATGCTTCTAAAATCAGAACTGGTTACATTCCATCTCCATTGATTAGACCCTGAACTACCACTAGTCACAATGAACAGACGTCCCCTCAAGGAGACCACATGCCTTGAGAGGAATTCCTATATACAATCCATTGCTAAAGATGCAGATAAAATAATCAGCTTCCTGTATTGCTCCAGTAAGTACCTGACTCATGCTATCCTCTAACTTTATAAGAACCAGATCAGGCCAAAAATGGAGTACTGTTGCCATATTTGGGTAGAAACTGCCCAGCCCTCTTTCCAGTCTTGACAGAGTTCAAAAGTGTCTCAGAGTCCTTGTGGGAGAAGAATTATTTTCCACACTCCAACCTCTCTCTCCCTCTCACAAATGGCATATGGCGATCCTCTCACTGCTCTATTGCTACTACTATGGAAATTGCTCAGGATAACTGCATCTCCTGGTTCCACCAGGACAGATCTTCATGGCTAGGACCTGCCATGCCATTTACATAGTATCAAAGCACCCACATTCACCCTGTATTCCATCAGCGAGAAGTTCCACTCAAACAGCTTCATTCCATGAACCACTGCCCTATGGAACAGACTCCCTAAAAGATGCTTCCCCAATCACTACAGTCTTAACCTGTTCAAATCTAGAGTCAACTGTTATCTTCCCCTTCTGTCCATATAAACTACCCCTTATCATAACCCTCTTACCTCAAGTGGCCCCTGGGATTTGTACAAAGTGAACCTTATTGTTAAAAAAAAAAAAAAAAAAAAAATTTTACCAACTCCTTTCTCACAGATGCCATATTCAAGTCTCTCACTACTCTATTTTTTTCTATAGGAAATGTTCTAGTGAGCTCCATTCTTTAGTTCCACCAGCTCAGACCTTTACAGTTAGTACATGTCATGTGACTTACAGAGTTGAATCAAATTCGAAATATGGAGGAAATGAAGGCAAGAAGAATGTTCCACTTGGCTTTTTACCCAAGAATTGTCACTTTATGGAACAGATTCCCACATGGGTACTTTCCTGAACACTTCAATCTTGACCTATTCAAATCAAAAGGTCAATCATCAACTGCCCCCGCCCCCCATCCGAATAAGTTTTACTCCGTATAACACACATCATCGTCATGAATAACTTTCTACCTTGAGTGGCTCTCGGGCCTTATAGAAAGTGAAAAAAAAAAAAAAAAAAAAAACACTTTAGGCTAGTTGGTGTCATTGTATAAGAGAAAACATTCAATCTGCCATGCATGACTGAAGAACACAAGAGATCAGGCTAAGGTAGCCTGCCTACTCAAAGACTTCTTGTCCTTTGGAGTCGATGTGGTTGCAATTGAGAAGACTCACTTTGCAAGGCCATTTGGGATATGCTGGCTAGTGACTGCTGGTGGGGAAAATCTTACCATAAAATATGCCCAATAATAAGTTGGTTGTGACATTAGAATATAGGCTATGATCTAGGGCTGCTCTAAACAGAGCTAGCAAGGAAAAATGTAAAGCATTGAGCATGACCTACTAGGACAGGTAGTTAGGTTAAACGGACTATCCAACAAAGCTGTGAATATTAGCACAGAATTATGTAAATAGGAATAGCATCAAGGTTCCAATTGATACGTTCACTAAGATACAAGACAGGTCACCAGTTCAGACATTTACAGTTAAGACCTGCCATGCAATGTACACAAAGTCAACTCATCCTCAATCCGTTCATATTCCATTGGTAAAGAGGAAGATCCACTCAACTTATCTAGAACTGTTCATTTATGGTACAGATGTTGAAGAGGATGCTTCCCTGATCACTCAATATTAACTTTCAAGTCTAGTCATTATCTATCCTACATATCCTAATATGCACTTCTTACTTGCTGCCTTTACACACAATTTCATTCAGTAATCTACCTTGAGTGGCTCTTAGGCCTAGTAACAGGTGAATAGCATTAACAAAAGAACCTTCAGTCAGTAGATGTTTTTAGTGAAGAGTTTTAGCAACAATCCCAGCTATTTAGTCAACTTTGACTGACTCAAGTCAGCTAAAGTGACTGGCTGTGAAAAGATGGATCAGAGAGAACAAAGTTTATAATGCATTGAAACATGCTAGCAGCAAAAAGATCCTTGGTTTGGATGGCCTACTCTAAAAACTAAAGGCTATTGCAGGTTTGTTTCAATCTTTACAAATGTGTTCAAACACTAGTTCAACATGAAGCAACCCCTAGGCCAAATAACTAAAGATGTAATCACATTGTTAAGGAAGGACAAGCAGAGTAGAAAGATAATTACTTTCCCATAACTCTGAACACAAAGTTAAAGATTTTGGCCAAGATTCTGTCAAACTGTTGCAAGTGTTTGTTTGGATTGAAGCCAACTTGTGGTGTGAATAACCAAACAAACAATCCAGGACAATATACACCTGGTATACATGATCATTATAAGGTTAGTAGACAATACAGAAAATCAGTTCAATGATAGGGGAGACTATTTGTTCATAAGGACTGAAGGAGGTCATTAGATTTAAACTACAGTTCTGTAAATGGATTAGCCTGCTGAACTGCTCCACTCATGGCATATATAAATGAAAAATAACTGGAACCACTTCCAATAATGTCACTTTGACAGGGTTGCTCTCTGTTGTCCTTACTTTACATCTTGGTGCTAGAATCCTAATTACACACACTAAGGAATGGAAGCTGCAATGCCAGTCCTGTGCACACTAGGGCTCTTTAGGGGATCTCTAACTTGTTAATTAGCTTGGAATGCATTGCCTTAATGTAGGTTTTATAGGGTATGTCAGAAAATCCCAATTATAGCTAATGCACTAATGAGCTGTGTGGAAGTGACAGAGCATAACTTCTTTCAAATAAGAACATATTAGTGAGCTAACAGTTGCATGGAGTCCAAATGACTCATTCTTAGTATCATATCAGGAACAAAATATTTAAAAACTAAACTTTTACAATATGACTATTTTTTTTTATTTTGAAATACCAAGAATTTTTAATTTTACCAAAATCAATAAGATTTTTTCCTGCTTCATGTAGAACTGAAAGATATTTTTTAAGAGTAGCCCTACATATCAATCCTTTCTTGTTAAAAACCATTATTTTAAAAAGAAAAAAACTTATTTTTAGATCATTTTGACACTAATGATTTACCAGTAAACTTTTGCTAAGATCCAACAAATTTACAAAAACAAGGCTAGTAAGATGGTTAGATTGCGTGTTCTCTCCTTCCATCATAAGAGGCGAGTTGCAATTACAAGCTATAACTAGGGGTATTAATACCCAACCTAACAATACATATGAAATAAATTAGTGTCTGGTGAGAAATCACAGTATCAAAATTACAAATCAAACCAAAGAATGAAAACTGGAATATGATCTTCCCAAAATGAAACATGATCGCATACATAATAGCCCACATACTTTGGGGCACCTACTGCATCTATTTAAATAGAGAAGTATGACTAAGTATCTCATTTTACTAAATGATAATACCAATTCCTTATGTTATTTTTCTATGGATGAACTCAAAAAAGTGAGATTAACAAATCTGTTCCACTGAATGGGTAAATATGTACTAAGTTTGTTTGCAATGTCTAACCTTTTACTGTATGAGTATTATCTCCCTTACTCCTTATCAGAGTGGCAGTGATTTTATGATGATGTCAGGCAGTTCTAAGAGTGGAATTGAAAAGACCGATTAAGTGAAAGAAGAGTTATAGTGATCATTGGGAAAATATAATTTAAAAACTCACTTGTTAAAATCTAGTAATAGTAAGGACATAAAATATCAATTTTTAATACTACAGGCAAACTTGTACTATAATAGTAGACATAATCCAATATCATTTTACAAACACACACAGAGACAAAATTCCTAGCAAGACTGAAATCAACACATTGTTACATTATGAATCAGCAGAGAGAGTTACTGGTGTGAATTTTACAACTAAGTGAATCTACATCTAGTAGCCAAGTGGAATGGGATTAACTTAATAAATTAATGTAAAAAGCCTAGATAACCAAGTTAGGTAATTTGAATTTTACTAGTGTACAAGAGTATCTTGGGATTTGTTTTTATAGTTAAAGGGAATTGGTCATTTGAATTTAAAGCTTGGAAAAAGTGAGAGCTGAATAGAAGATGTTGACAAGAAACAAGACAGGTATCTGAATGTTTAAATTAAGGGAGAAAGTTGGTAAAAAACAAAAACAAACATCAGTTTAAAGAATTATGAAGGTAGAGGTGACATTTATGTTATCAGAAATGAAATGACTATGAGACAGGACCCAGATAGACTAAATATTCTTTGTGGACAAAGTATTGGATCACTATTTGACAATTATTTTTCCTGTCCACAGGATGAGCAAGTAATTTATGAAAAGAAAAAGAAAATATGCTATGGCTCAATATTGTGTAGTTGAATTTAAAAATTTAATTGAGCAAGAAAATCTTGGTGGTAACTAGCCATTGTGAACCTGTCCTAAGAGTATAGGCACATGAAAAATTAGAGGTGGTTTCAAACAAACCAAACTTTGAGAAAGTCTAGGAAAAAAAAAAAAAAAAAAAAAAAGAGATAAATTAAGGGTTTTTGATAATCTTTTATAAATTTGCATAAGGCTAAATTATGTCTTACATCAGTAGACCAAAACAGCACACATTAACATGTAATGAATGTTTACCAGCTATATTTAATAAATGGCATTTACAATATTAACAATAATATTTAATTTGCATAAAAAGCATTATTTTTATTTATTTTTTAATTGTGACATAAGCAATGTTTCTGTTTATAAAGTTTTATTTTTACATTCATACTATTTGTATAGAAAGGGTTTATATGTGTCTTAAACTAAATTCACTAAATACTGTCATCTGCTATTTCCCATTACTACAAATTAGTCATATGAAAGTGAAAATAATTTTATGGAATTATTGATAAGTTAGAATATTCTGTTTGATTAAATTTTTTTAAAACTGTACCAAATTATTTAAACAAGTGAAAAATAGTAAGTTTTCTGAAATAATTTTTATAAGCATTTGAAAATTATTTAAATGTTTCTCTCAGAGTCAGCTCTATGTAGCCATGTCAAGAGTAGGAAATTCAAATTTATTTAGTATAATGACAAAAAGAACTTTGAAATTTCTGTATAAACAACTTTTTCAACAAGACATCTATTGAGAAATCTTATTGACACTTAATGAGAATTTTTATTACAACTTAATTTTTAGTAATAAATCAAATTATCCTCAGATCAGCAATGACAGGATACCTTAATATATGCAGGCTGATTCTCACCGTTTGGACAATCATGATCCAATTGCCAGGAAACACTGCAGATTGACAGCATCATCATCTCACCCCAAACCTGAGAAGTGTTGGTCAAATGATTAAATTTCTCCAGCTAAAGTTTTCATTTGTAAACTGATGATCAAATGGAAAAGTTGGCAACCAACTTTGTCTGCCAGGCCTAAGACTAAAGTTCTATTCGAATTGCTGAACCAAATACCATTCACTAAAGTATTGTTTTTTGCAATAGATATCAGTATCATTCACGTCCTAACTCACCAAAAAAAAAAAAAAAAAAAAAAAAATATTTTTGTTTCTACAGCCAGAATCCAAAACTTTCTCAGATCAAAATCTTAAACATTATGTAGGTGAGGAAGATCAATTGCCAAACTCCAAGCAATGATATAGTAATAAGTCACTATGAACATGAAATGTAGTATGATTTTTTTTTTTTTTGTTTTTTTAAGGTTGACTAAGGAACAAAGTTTAAAAAAAAAAAAAAAAAAAAAAAATTCCATTATTAGAAGTTACAGAAAATTTGTTTATATTTAAACACCAATTAGCATTTTAACCTTTGATTTTAAGTTAAATTTTAAACAATTGAGAAGACTAAATACAACTTTAACAAAATTTTAATAAATTTGTGATAAAACTTCCAACTTGCATCTAATTTTGCCATAAAAATGAATTTTTAGGTTTCTAAAAGTTGTTAAAAAAAATCTGCAGCATTTTTGCTGCAATGCGCATCATTAAACAAGAGAAAAAAAAGGCAGATATTTCAGTGTACTCATGTAATACCTCAAGAAACCTCAACAAGCAGCACTAACCCCATTTAAATATAAAAAAAAAAATTCTTATAAACCCTGTCAGAAAGAATTTTTTTTGTTTTTAAACTTGTAAGTCGGTTAAGAAATAGCTATTCAAATTTAGTCTTTACAATATATAATTTTTTGAAATCTTATTGTAATTAAAAAAAACAAAAAAAACAAAAATTTTTAAGTGTTTCTTTGTGAATTTGCATTAAATCTTTTTTCCATTATTTTCTGAATAATCATTCTTTATATACCATGCCCCTAAAGAACATGACTGATCATGGTTCTTCACAACTTCCTATCTTTTGTTGCTTGAAGCAATATTTTTTTTATTTTACTACCTCCTAGTCTCTGTACTGCCATCCATTTACACAAAATCATTAGATAAGTTAATGGACTGATTCCCTCTGCACCTCTTGCCTTCAGTGTGTTCTGTAAGTGTTAAATTCTCCAAAAGTTATTTCCTCATTATGAATCTCAGAAATTTCAACTTATTCTAAGTATAATTTCCATTTTTGTTCCCATCTTCCTTAAAACTTCCTTGCTATATGTTATAACCTGGTGGTAATCCTGGTTCAACATTTTACTGCCTAAGAATGTCTAATAACTATTGCAAGTAGGAAATAAGATTAAAGTGCAAAAAACTCAGGAAATTAAGTATTAAGAAGAAAAAGGGGGGAAAAAAAAGAGAACAGATTAAAAATAATAATTAGAAGCCATAAAATAAGTTTAGAGAAGAGTCTAGGAAAATGTGAACTCGAAATAAACCAAGTAGAATTCATTAAGATTTAGTAAGATTAGATCTTTCCCAAAATTCCAAAGACTAACCCTTGCAATGTTTATTTAAAATTTCATCAAACTCCAAACATTTATATTTTACCAAATTCAATAGTAGCAGCTTTGACTGAATGCATACCACAAAAGGTCATCTGTTTTTGAGACAAAAAAAAAAAAAAAAAAAAAAAAGAGGTCATGAATAACTTATTGAAGAACATATAATAAATCAATGCCAGAAGTGGTCAGATTTTCTTACCTAAGCCAGACAATACTCAGAGTGATACACAGAGATAGAAAACAGGAGAAAGACCAGATGACAAGATAGGCAAAGTCCTGGCTTTTAACCACTACTGCTCTGGTTTGTTCCACCAACAAATTCACAGATGAGAAGTCTCAATTTATTACAAATTACTTCTAGAATGATTCTCCTGATGAAAGATCATCAACCAGGCCACATAAGTTTAATAATTCTTTACTCCTCATGTACTTTTAAGTTCAGTTTGTTATCATTAAACCTATTAGATATCAACAGTTAGTTTGTATTTTGAAATTGATTTTCAACAAAGAAGTGACCATGGCTGAAATTTCCACAGAATCACAACTACTACTGGGCAAAACCCCTATAAAATCTGGTTACCTTCCAGCTTACTGATACTGACATGCAATGGCTGTGAAGATCAAAAACACTGCCAAGTGATGACAAGGATAAATTTTTGGTAGAGCTGGGACAGAGAACAAAAGATCAACAAAATGAAACAAAAATGAAACAAAAATGAACAGCAGCAACAACAGTATGGGGTATGTTATTCACAGCATCCTTCAGTAGAATCAGATTTGTTATCTCAAGACTGCTCTTCATGTGAGAAAACTGATATATAGGAGGGTTGATATGACATAGTAGTTCAAAACTCTTGTTTCTAACAATTTTCCTATCTCAATTTTTTTAGTTTTTAGAAGACATCATTCACTATTCCAGTGACCCTTTAGCTTTCATTGTCACATTTTCTGTTATTTGTTAAAATGGTGGAAAATGTGACAAAATTCAGATATGGTGTGGTGTTATTGACTACATATACTGTTCCTTGTAATTTATTACATAAACAAAATAGTGAAGACAAAATTTCTTAATTATAGCTTGTGTTTCTATAGGCATTATTTTCCTTATTTAATCTTATGATAAAGGGAATCAGAAAACAAAAAACTATTTCTGAAGATTTAAAAAAAAAAAAAAAAAAAAATGAAATTTCCATAATAAAAATTGTCAGTTAAGCTTTTTGCTATCTTCCATATGCTTATCTTAAAAGGTAATCCTAGCAAGAAAAATAGTAAAGGTCTCTCCCACATACACAATTTTAATAACTACTACATGCATTATCCAATGTCAATAGTTTACAAGATCCAACAGCAATGACTTTTCTATAAAACTAGCTTCCATCGAAAGTAGTTGATTGTCACACTTTTAGAGCAGTTTCAATAGATTCCAAGTCTCTTGCAATAACAGCATTAGTAGCAGTAATCTACCTAAATCACTTTTGAAGTTGTTCCTCATTTTCTAATTCAGTCACTGTCAGAAAATAAATATGAAATCAAAGAAAAACTAAATAAAGTGGTAACCTGAAAATTAGTCAGACATGAAGTATGATAGTGTCTTGTAATGTAGACTAAAGTTACAAAACAAATCAGTACAAGCAGTCCTAAACCTATTAAGCAAAAATAAATCCCTCTCAAAGAAATAGCCAAACTAATAAAAACTTATTCAATTCCAAACTAAAAACTAAAGATTTATTTTTATAGGATTGGGTTCAACTTTCTTTAAATGTTGAAAAAAATTTTGTAATCTAGATTCATTAAGACTAGAGGGATGTATATAATTAAACCAACTTTGATAAATTCCCCTACTCCATAGCCTTCGATTCCCTTCCCATATTTTCTTGCTTCCTTAAAAAAAAAGTCTTGCCGAAATATATATTTGACATTCTTATGAGTTTGGATATACTCGTACTGTAACAAAGAATTAACTATTTCACAGTATAAGTAGCTTGGGTCTAGAGGTTCACTTTTATCATTGTTTCTCTTAAATTATATACCTTAAAGTAGAATGTGGTTTGTAATCAACCATTAATGAAGGCCTTTTAGCCTGTTAAACTAGGGTATCCCTACCTTAACTAGCTTACACTAAACCTAATATAGTCTCCCTGACTACCTTCAAATTTCATTGCCATTTAATTTTTTTTTTTCATTCTTGAGGAGAATGAAAAATAGTCCACTTTATATACATCCCAAAATTCCAATAGAAAAAGAAATGGTTCATTATAGAAATATTGGTTTATATAAATTCTTTAAGTATCATACACCAGTAGCTTTAGCACTGTTGGTGACTATTTTCGACAAATAAAATGCTAGTCCTGCCATAGAAGCTGAATTTGAATTTCTTGGTTGTGTAGTCATATTCTTCTATGGCAACACCTAAAAGTCTTGACTGAAATTGAGTCAGGCTACTGCAATTTCAAATATATAGAATTAATATAGAAAATACTATATTTTGAGTGGATTACATATGCAGTAAAAGGGTAAGTAATATTTATAAATGATGCAGAGTGCTAAGTGTTAAAGAGTAGGTAATAAAGAAACTAAACTTCATAGGCAGATAGAATTCCCATCTAAAAACAACACCTGTAAAATTGCTCTACAAACAACTAGAGAAAATGTAAAACTTTTCAGTTTTCTTTTTTCTAAGAGAAACTTATAAACAAAACAGCTCTTATACATTGTGTTCTGCTGATTTTTTTTTAGATGGATATTATAAATATCAGCATAAGGATATATAACTTGTTTGTAACTTCTAGAAAAGTCCAGTGTAAAGTTAGGTTAGTACTAGATTTCAGCAGTGTTATTTTCTTTGCTTGATCAATTAGGTGTTGGAATTATCTAGATACATGAGCAGCAGTAACACTTTCCTTTATTTAGTGTTGTTGAAATGTATTGATCCAAATATTCAGAAAATGGCAGCTAATATACTAGTTGCCATTTTCTGAAGATTTTTTTTTATGATTATACAACTGACTAGGGCTGAAAAATGGATTGGTTGAAATATTCTGATAACATAAAGTAGCTCAGTTGTCTAAACCAAATTTGGAATTGTACAGAGCATGAAAATAAAAAAAGAAAAAAAAAGAAAGAAGCTTCCAAAGCTGAATCAGGATAGATGACAGACTAAATAATTATCATTAGCAAATTAGAAGTATTCATATTCTAGAGAGGGATTAATTTTATCCTACACATTGGGAGGTATCACTAATTTAATAAATAATGAAACTGCTGAAACTTATGCAATAGAATAAGTATCTTAGATTAAATATCCTGTCTTTTTAAGTGGCTTGAGATTAAATATCTGTCGTTCACTGAATCAGCTATTTATTCAGTATACCAAATGTTGCAATTATAAAGTTTCAAATTTATTTATCAAAGCTCTTTATACATACAATATTTACTTAGCATGTAATTTGTGGAAACTTCCTTGAAGGTTTCAATAAGTAGTGCTGATAATTTTTAAATCATTATAACCAAACCTTTTTTTCTGTGTCTCTTCAGGACATGGATAATCATGACTCCAGATTCCTTTCATTTATTAGGAATCATTAGGACTTCTTGGGAAAGATGGAGTCATTCCTCACTGCCATCTCTGCAGTTTTATATTCAGAGCAATCCTCATAGATTGTATGTCATCCAAGGCTAGACAGCCCAATTTACCCTGCTATTTCATCCTTAGATTTTGGTCAGAGGAGGGGAAAAAAAATTCATGCTTTTCCCCGCAAGTGCATTTATTTAAAAGTCAATGCTGTACACAAGGGTAGAATTTGGACTTGGCTCAGAGATTCCACTTTCTGTCCAGAAGGTAACTATTACATTAAGCACACATCCTTTATCAATTTAATGTCAACTTAAAAAAAAAAAAAAAAAAAAAAAGAAAAAAAAAAAAAAAAAAAAAAAAAAAAAAAAAAAAAAAAAAAAAAAAAAAAAAAAAAAAAAGAGGAATTTTAAATGTTTCGCAAATTTAAAATCTCTTTATTAGTATTTTTTTCCTTGCATAAATAATTTAAAATTTTATTTGCATAATTATGCAAAAATAGACAATATTATCCAAAATAAAATATTACAACTAGATACTAGTGTTCTGTCCATCACGTGATGTGCACCAACTATATTTAAAATTTTCGAAATTTTAATTAACCATCTAAATAATAATAATGTCAAAATGACTAGCAAAAATGAAATTTTGAAGTGTTTTTATTTGGACAAAATCCAAAACTTCAACATAGCTGCAGAAAAATGTGCCTGAAGTAAAAATTGACATTCTTTTATTAAATGTCTTTATTTGAGGGAAAAAAAAAAAAAAAAATTCAAAACATTAAAAAAAAATTGGTACCAATGCATAAGCTTTAGGAAAATAAAAATAATCTGAAATAAAATAAATAAATAAAAAGTCAACAAAAAAAAAAAAAAAAAAAAAAAAAGTGAAGGCTGCCATAAAAAACACATGCACACAATTAAAAAAACAGGCAAATCAATATATTTGTAAATGAAAAGGTGCCTCCTACTATGATTAGTCACACTCACCAACACTACAGTTCCTTAAGATAAATATTGAAATAAGAGATTGTTATTCCCAACCTACCCCACCCCAGATCAGGAGTGGTAACCATAGTAATTAATTAGGGCTGGCTACCTACCTGGTGTTTTTTCCACTGTACCAGTTTCGGTTGGTGCCCCGGAAACACTTACACTTCGAGCAACCCCTTTTACAGGGCCGAGAGGCTTCTGAGCAGGGGATTTATTTTGAACAGATTTTGCAGGGACACCATGCAAGCTGTGCTGTCGTTGGACTGAGGGGCTTGTGTCGCCAGACTTAGCTGGAACATTATTGGAATCTGTGGTAACATTGTGGTCAACGCACTTGACCATTCCAACGGGCTTGGTCTTGGGCAAAGCGTTAGACTGCACCGGAGTGCTGCCTTGGGAAGGGCTGGATGACCGCTCCCCCTTAATAGGTGTACTTGTTACCAGATCTACAAGCAGTAGAAAAGAAGCATACAAAAGCAGCAGCAACAAAAAAGGGATCTTAAGTTTGAAAATAAGGAAAAATTGGAGTAATATTGATACACTTAAGTGCTTATAGCGTGTATAATTTGAAAAGCGTGGATGTGCAGCAGACAAAACAATTTCTTTTGTTGAATATTCAAAAATAAAATCAAAATTCTTTTTCTAAAAACAAATACAGAAGTTTTGCAAAAGAAAAAGTGATGTTGGCTTAAGTAGCTTCTGAAAGTGCACTTTAAAAAAAAAAAAAAAAAAAAAAAAAAAAAAAAAAAGGCAGGCATGTGTGAAGTGCTCATTCTTCAAGAAGCCTGAAATAAAAGACCAAAAGATTTTAAATGAAAAATAACTCATTAAAGCCTTCTCAAACTTTTGGAATGTTTGACTGAAACACCTACTGACCCTCAAGGTTTATTACTCAATGTCTAACAATAAGGTTACTGACTTTACTAAAATGATGTATTGACTATAGAATAAAAACTTTCTCATTAAAACTATAAGAAACCAACTAGAATATATGTAGATACATTCATTTAACATAGTAAAATTTTAACTTCTATGTAACCATCAAAATCTACAATAATCAAATTATTCAATAATCCAAATATATAATAAATTCTATCATAAGACAGGTTAATTTACAACTGACAAAATCCAATCATATATAGTACTGTAGTATCTATTACCCAAACCTCATGAAATATCTTCATTCTTTTGTACTAATCAAAATTCAGAGAGTTTTGATTTTTGCTCATCAAAATATTAAAAAGGAATACAAACAAGTGGCTAGTTTATCAAAGTTTCTAGAGAAAAATTGCTAAGGCATGCAAGGATATTCTATATTGTAATCAAAGAAAAATTGAACAGAGATTGGTCATCTGATGGAAAGTCCTCTTTCTGGCAAAAAGAGTACATAGTCAATATAACTTGGGGTATAATTCCTTATTTCAAGAATTGAGAATGAATAATAATAATAATAATAATAATAATATGAGAAGCAACAGAAAAAAATGTATCAAATGACATTCAATTATTTTCTGATATTTTCAGCCAATCATCTTAACTCAGAGTACAGTGGCATTTAAGAAAGACTGGCTGGATATTGAAGCATGAGAGTAATTTACAAGAGGAATATTTTGTCTGGATTTGACAGGGGAAACTTGCATTCTTTCATAATTTTTTATTCATGTAATATGAAAGACTAAAGTTCCTATACAGTAAATCAGTTTTTCTTAGAATATGGATTGTTTAATTGCTTAGTTTTTAAATATTACATGAGAATTTAACTTTTAAGAGAGTTTTTATATAATAGTTATATTTTAATAATTATGAAAGGGCAGAATGTTTTATGAGCTAATTAAATTTTCCATTACATATTACGTAGGGTCATATTACGTTTTTTTTTAATGTCTCTCAAAGTAGTTGATCATGAAGTATTTTTTTTATAGATATTAATTGTAAAAACTTAATCAGAAGCCATGTTAAAAACACTTTGTAAAATGTTAACTCTTAGCCTTTACAATTTTTCTTTATCGCCAAGGTATCTATAGTCAACTTTCAACAATAGTGTTTCACTTGCTTTAGTTTATAAGACAAACAAAATAATGAATATCCTTTTCAGCACATGTCAATCATCTTGTTTACCAAGTTTTGATTTCTAAAAATGAATTCCTTCATTCACGTACATTTATAATACAGCACTTTTATTATGTCAAAATGGGGAAGACTTAATGCTCACAAATTATTTTATAGGCAATCCTTATGGTGTTAGCATAGTACGAAAAAATATCCTGCAATTTTTAATCAGACAAGAAAATGGTTTACTTTCAGCATCTTACAATGTAAATAGCTTTATGCTTGTTAAAAGCATGCATGTGTAAGCAGGCAAATAGACTTATCATATTAAGCACTAAATATGAGTCTTGTCAAAAATTTACATCTTACACTTCGAGACAAGGACAAAAAAGGTTAATGGAAGTACTAACATATATATGATAATCATATCATAAAAATTAGTATTTTTCAGTTATTTATTGTTGAAGTTGATATAAGCTATGTGATTATTCTTAGCCAACTACCCCAAGATGCATAAAGACTCAAAAATGGAGATTTACTATTTCAATCGCTAAAAATTATAATCTCACCATGAAGATTTTTTTTTAGTACTTATTAAGAGAAGTATTGCATTTTATTCTAAAAACAACCAAACTTTGACATGTTTATTTTAAGATAGCAGTAAAAGCCAAGTAATTTTTTGATTCTAATAAGAATATGATTAATCTCACAAACTTATCAGCTTTGAAGTGCTTATTTAAGAACAAAATCTATACAGTGAATGAAATTTCAGTTATTGGTGATAGCAGGATTGTCGAAACAGGATTATATACCCAAAAATAACAAGAGCAGTCATCTAACTATATTATGTTTGATTTCACCCTAATATTGACTTCAACAAGTCAATTACTATTTTTATCAGACTTGTACCGTTAACTATAATATGAGCATAGATAAAAGTTATCACCCATGGGGAAAAATACTACAATTAAGTGGAATAAATATGACTATACAATATGAGATGAACAAGAAAATTAATGCATATGTTATTATACATGCGATGGAAAATCAGTTGCAAACATTTTTTTAAAAACTTATATTTATTTTCAGTGGAATGGTATTGTAATTTTAATTGTCAAAAAAGTTTATATAGCAGCTAATATTACTACTGTTATCTTTTTTATTTCATATATGCATAAAGTATTTCACTTCAAGAGAAGGATAATACTTTGATTCACAAATATTGATCTTTTATCAAAATATTATTTTCTTATTATGAAATTCAAAATAAAAGTGAATCCAGATGTATTATTATTATAAATTCTAGAAATAACCTGGTCCTGTCTAATTACAATAAGTCTAATGAAGAATCTCAGTATTTTAATTAATGACTGTATGATGTAAAATGAATAAATAAATGTTTGGCATTTTTGACAGATTTGAAGACATGGCTTGCAGGAACCATGAACTTTTCAGCACTTCCCCTTTATATGCAAAAAAATGAAGTACAAAGTAATTAAACCTCCTTTTATAGTCAAGAGGTAAAATGTTAACATGCCTGTCAAATATGTCAAACACATCTTGGAGTCCTTAACATAAAAAAATAGACTAATGAATTTGGGTTTTATTTTTAGGTAAGTCTAGAAAGAGGAGGAGGAGATTATATGAGCATTGTGAGAAGGTTTCAAAGCAAAAGAGATAATGGAATTCTGGTTTATTACTTAAACATGTGTGGAGGAGCTTAAAGAATACTGTTGTATGCTTTAATTATTGAGAATTGTTTATGATTATCAATGTATAATTGATATCATATATATATATATATATAAAATGACAATATAGAAGATTAAAAATTAACCCATATTTCAGATACTAGTTGTAAGAATAAGATACCCAGGTATGAAGACATTTCTTTTGCAGAACAATGTACATGCAGGATCATTCAGAAATATTTAAATCAACAGAAAATGCATAACAGGAACAGATAGCTGTATAATAATCTTATTGAAATTAGCTTTCTAATGAAATACCTAAGTAGAAAAATAAAGTATTTACTACAGAGTTACATGAATAAATCAATAGAATGAAGGAGAAAAAAAAAGTAATAATCAAATAAAATGAGAAACAGTGTTGTTAAGTTTATAAAAGAAAGAAAAAGGAAATCAGAAAGGTACAAATAATTTGATTCTATTATAATTTGTTTTTTTTTTTATTTTTTAAAAAATTTTTAAGATGAGTAATTAAGGTAATACTATACTTTCCTTAGATTTATGTCCTCATCTTGGCTGTATTTTTCCAGGGGTCTATTGTTGGTAGCTTTCTGGGAATTTCAAACTGAACCCTTATTCAATCTGCAGGAATTGATTGTTCTTGCTCTGTTGTTCATGCTAGAGGATATTTTATATCAATTAATACTATCTAGTTAATTTGCCCTTGTGAAGTTACTTGTTTCTCACAATAAACCAGACGTTATATATATATATATATATATATAAAATGAGTCATTGCACTGAAGAATATAGTTATCCAATTCACTTAACTAATGCTTTTGTACACTAGACCATGTGTTTGAAATTCCAAGTTACCAACAAACACTAGTTGGAGCAAGTCTGTGTATAATAATTTGAATATCCGATACATTTAAATTTGTTTTTTTCAGTATGTTTGTAAAATTTTATATTATAGAGGGGAAATACATGATTGTCAGACAAACCCACTACATATTCAAGGCAAAGAGTATAACTTTTTATTTTGTGGGAAAAATTAGATAAAACATGACTATTTATATATTTTAGTTTTAAGTTTATTATTAAGAAAAACTGATGTTTTTAAAAACTTATTTAAATATCAATTCTTAAGACAACTGATAAATTGAAACATTTTGATTAATTTTATAGATATTAACTAGTATTGGGCAGTTATTGAAATAAAACTATGAAAATACTATCATCATATGCAACTTGTCTGTAGAAATAAAATGCACTGAAAGACGAATTAAATTAAAAATTAAACTTCTAAAGATAAAGTATGCAAGTTCAGATCTCATCAGCAGTTTATTCTTTATTTTCAATCCTTGTGCTTACCTAAAAGTCATAGAAAAAAAATAAAAATGCAAAAATGGCTTGAATGTTTTGATATAAGAACAACAAAATAAGATGGAAAAAAAATTAAAATTAATGAAAAAAAATAAATAAAAAAATCATTGAATAACCATTTCAAAATAATGATTTCAAATTGTATTAAAAATAATGCAAAAAATTAAAAAAAAAAAAAAAAAATTTCCCCACCTACATTCAAAAACTTATAGCTATGTTCCCACTGTATATCTTTCTAAAATATTATACATCAGAAAGTATGGGTAGAATTTTAGGACTTGTGTTTCAAATTGAAGTAAAATGTTCTCATATGTTAAAGAACCAAAGAACATGGAAAAGAAAAATGATTTTATTAAAGTTTATTTCAATCTTCTTGTATTCCACTAGAATATGTATACATTTATTTTAAAGGGCATCAAAAAGAATAGTATAACAACTGAAACAATTTACAGTTGCCACATGAGATCTGTTTAAGACTTGGAGAGAGGCTTCAAATTTGATAAATAAATACAGAAGAGAAGTTGATATAGCAATGTGTTTTCTCAACTGTTATATTACACTGGTTAGATTATTATATAAATACGTCTTATCCTAGCCATCAGAATTTCAAACAGATTAACCTTTTTTCAATGTATTTTTCAGCAATTTAAAAAACAAAAAAACAAAAAAAACAAAACAGATATGAATTTAAAAAAATGCTGCAGATAGATATAATTGTGTAAAAATTATTTTAAAAGCTGTTTTGAGGTCTTTATGATAATAATAAAAGAATAAAAATAAATAAACATGAAGATTGTATAAACATGAGTATGTGATAGTAGCAGGAGCATATAGCAGCAAGGTGAATGAGTTGTGATAGGCCCCAAATTTCTGGGATCTGTTAGTTATAAAGGAATGAGTCAGCCAATGCTCCACCTGGATGGATGGCTAGCTGGCCAAATGAGTGAATGAATGGAAGCAGACAGCCAGCAGTAGTAGCAGTGATGGTGAAACAAATTTTGAAAAGAAGGTAATAAAGCTGTGAGAGGAACACAAGAGAAAATAGAATGAGAGAGAAGCTAGAGAAAACGTATTTAATACATATGGAAATAGGAAGAGAAAAAAAAGTAGGTTTTTAGAAAGAGATGGAGTGATGGAGATGGCATATATTTTGATGGGGAAGATTTTATTTTTGACAAAGAAGAAACCAAATCTGATTTACCTGTACATATACTGAAAACTTCTATGCAACCTAATCTAATCTTGGAACTTACATATATTATACACAGACCAAATTAGAACATCTATTTGCTTTCTTAAGAAATAGGGGATCTAAAGGGACTTTTTTTTGAAAGCAAAGAAAGAAAAAAGTTATTGGAGATGTACCAGGAAAAAAAATAAGAAAGGAATCTAGGAGTGAGCAATTCTGCAATTTTTTTAAATCTTACTTAAGAGACATAGCTTAGAAATCAGCACATCTCTCTTCAGGGACAGGAAAGATGGGTGGGGGAACATACCAATGCTATGAGATAAGAGGAAGGGGACTGCTTGATATTTTAAGAAACTTTACTTTTACCAGTATCTATTTAGCAATTCACAAATATAAAAAATACTTTTTCTTTTACACTTATTGTGGATTACTAACTCTGTTATAAGTAAAAATGGCTATTTTGAAAATAAAGTAAATAACATGGATTTTTTTTATAATACTATATATTAGTTTGACTTTTTCAGCATGAGTATCACATTACAATTTCCCAAACAACTGTATTTAAAGTACAAGTCTATGAGGCATAGACTAAAAACAATTCTAAATCCCCATTTTACAATGAAGGATATACTAAGGAATGAAAAACATTAAAAGGAATGTTTATAAATAGAATAAATTATTATTAATAAAAATATTTTATTTCTGGAAAGGCTTGTCAGGATGAGAATATTTCATGATCTACTCATAATTCCTTGTAAATAAATCCATGAGAATTTCACATTCTCATTCATATAGTTATTTTTTTTTCTGCTATGACATTGTTTTGCTCAATTAAAATGTACTATTAATAGACATAAAAACAATGCCTGTAGACAACTCCAAGACTTAAACATTTGATACAAGGATATTTTTTCTGTAGGCTGATATATAACTCAAAATATCTCATCAGCAACTCCAGGACAATCATTACTTTTACAGTCTTTTTTTTTTTTTTAAATCACCATCTCTGAGTGGTTTTAATCACCATTCAATTCATTGCTAGAATTGAGAAAAACTCTTCCATGATATCTCCTCAGCCACTTTCAAGTGGTTAATCATGATCATGTATAATACTATGAAGAAATTTAAAAAAAATAAAATAAAAATAAAAAAATAATTGAACTTCCACATATTCCACACATAGGCCTGTTTATAACTGCTTATCTGTTCTTCAACTTTATTCAGTTTGTTTCCATTTATCTATATTACTCAGATACTGACAAATCCATGCCTCTTTTTCAGGTATACTTTTCAATAAAATTATATAAAAGAAAAGAAAAAGAAAAAAATTTACCAATACTTTAAATAATAAGATTTAATATTTAAAAATATTTTCACACATATCAGCTTGTCAATAGCTATCAAAATTTCATAATGTTCTTATTTATCTGTAATGTTCTAGGATTCTACTGCATTCATTTCCTAAGTAGGTGCAGTGTCAAGTATTTGTACTCTTAGCAAGGTGCAATTTTTCAAATTAATATTTCAATATACTGATTGTTAAAAATAAAAATCTGAAAAGAATAATAATTTCAGGATGAAGAATTTAAAATTGTTGCTTTCCAAAGTAATTAAACTTTCAAAAAAATAAAAATGTTTTTTAAAGACTCTTAAAAAGGTATAAATTTTTCCTCTTAAAAAATTCAACCATTGCATCATTCTTATATATATATATATATATCTCAAAGTATATAATTGGTATATACGGAATGAATTCCAATAACCAACAATTACTATTCTTAAAAGAGTGCTCAATACAAAGTAGAGCAGATATAATTATTTTTTATAAAAAAAATTTATAACATAAGTATGTTATAAAATCACTGATTTTAGTGATTTTATAACATACTTATAAATTTTTTTTTAGAAAAAATAATTTATAAATATTTTTATATAAAATATATATATATATATATATATATATATATATATATAAAAAATGCATATTATTTGTAAATTTCATTTTTTTTTTATCTCCAGTTTTAGATTATTAATATTTTTTAGATAAGTACAAATATTTTAGACACACATAAAAGTTGTAAGTAATTAGTTTAATATTCATTTCTTTTCCTATACATTTCAAACATGAACAGTTTACAGACTATTGTTATAAAGTTTTAATGTTTTTGTACATGTACTTGTTGATGTATGGACTTTGAGGGAATATGTTGGTGAGTATTATTAAAAGAAGCAAATAAAAAGCAGGCGTGGTGAGAGTTATGAAGTGCTAGCCCAGCAGATCTGATAATGACTGTAACAAAAACCACAAAGCTGGTAACGACAGCATAGTTGATCTGCAAAATAAAGAGAATAAATGAACTCAGGAAAGCAGCACACCAAGTGACAGATATGGATAAGAAAGTGAGGATTAGCAGGACATCACATTCAAAGATAAGCAATACATATAAAAGGGATGAAGCCATTGGGAAGTTTAAGCTTAGAGTTCCTACTATTTGTTTTCATGAGAAAATGCTGTCACTAATGCTGTAGCGTTTTCAGATATGAAAATCAAAAAGGTGAGAAGTTAGTTTGTAAAGGATAAGCTGAAAGTTTATAGGCTGATCAATATATTCATGAAATGTGACCAATTGAGATTTTTTTTTATTACAGTTCCCTTTGGTGGCCTGCATACTTCTTTCATTGGTATTGCAGTGCTTGGATCCCATTGGTGAAGATTTCATCCTGTTAGTCAAAAAGATTGTTAACAGTAATGGTTCCCAACAAAGTGTCTTTTCTTGTTGAGAAACAAATGATAGATGGGGCCAAATCAGGAAAATAGAGAGGGTGATCAACCAGTTCAAAGCCACAGTCACACAGCTATTGAAACCAAGGACTTGTGTACTGGCACATTGTCCTGATGAAATACAAACTCTTTCATCAGTTTTCCTGGGTTCTTCTTCTTGATAGTCTTTTATAACTGACTCAGCAAGATGGCATAGTAATCACCACTGGTAGAGAAGCCCTTTTGAAGATAGTTTTACAAGAAAAAAAGTGAGAGGTTATCACCTTCTCTGCAGATGAAACAACTTTGGCCACCTTTGGAGTGGGTGAGAAGGGATGTTTCCAGTGCACGGATTGTCTCCTTGGCCCAAAGTGAAGAACCCAACATTCATCTTGGGTTAGGAAGTGTTCAAGGAAACCAGCTAATTCTGCCTTAAACAATGTCAGATTTTCCCTGTGATGTGATTAGTCTGTACACTTTTGATCAGATGTCAGAAGACTTGAAGCTCACAGTGCAGAGACTTTCATCATACCAAGTTCATTGCGCAGAATATCCTCAACTCTCTCACAGGATATGCTAATAGCATTGGTTATTTGATTTATAATCAACTGCTTGTCATCCATCATCACGTGGTGAGCACAATCAGTGTTTTCCTTGGTAGTGGCATTTGCAAGATGTCAACAACTTAGATCATCTTCAAAACTCTTCAGCTGCCCACTTTAGTACTGTTGGTAAAGCTGGAGTATCATCCCAACCATGTCCTTGGAAGACTAAACCTTTTTTCTGCAGGTACATGATAAAACCACAATGCCAAATTTTGACCATTTCCAAGAGAATTTGCTACTAGTTACATTTGAAGTCTTTGAACAGTCAGATGTCAGTTTACCTAGAAAGAAACAATGCAGTTTTTAAGAAGAGTTGAAATTAATTTATGCCAGATTTCACATGTCTAACATCACTCCTTCATAGTCAGCCTATGAACTTTTCTGCCCACCCTTGTATATAAAGCAAAAAACGTTATGCATTTTGAAGTTACTAGACTGAAGTTCATATACGTAGTGGCTTATTAATGTCATGTGAGAGAAGAGAGAGCCAAGTTGCTGTAAAATGGAGATCCTTATATACCATTTAAAGACTAACTGGAAAAATAAAACTTTGGGGAGTGTGTGTGCACACACACATATATATATATATATATATATATATATATATATATATATATATAGCTTATTTGTTCATAAGTGCATGATATATGAAGAATGGACATTTTGCACTTCTGATTAAAAAGCAAACATGAAACAAATCAAGTATTCTGAATAGTTTGCCAACAATACCAGGTCATGTTAGGAAAACTCGGGGTGTGTGTGTGTGTGAGACTATCTAATATGATCAATATCTACCAAATCAGACTTTCTAAAATATTACGAGGCAGTTACTTTTGTGCATTAAACAGTACTTTCATATGCATTAAGCTAATATACAAATAAGAGTTGTTTTGTTTCTTATGAGTATGTGGATCAATGGATTAGCCAGTATTTACTTAACTAGAAAAACTGAAAATTCAAGGCTAGTCAATAAATGCACATAAGAGATGACTTTATTGAAAAACCAGAAAACAACCAAGTCTAGCAAAAATGTTACAAGTGAAAATATTACAAAACCAGATGAGTTAAGAAGCAAATATTAATGCAGAATTTTCATCTTTGCTTACTATTTTCTGAATAATATTTTCCAAATCATATAAAAGTTCATATTCATAAAAAGAACTTTCCAGCACTCTCATAGAAGCAGAAACAAATGCAATAAAAATGAATAAATCATATGAGCATATACAAAGAGATCCTTATTAAAAAGATTGTTTTATAATACTCTCCTTGACCGATTCTATTTTATTATTATTTTGGTCTGTGTATTTTGAGCTTTTATTGGGTGAGAAGAAAATTTGATGATTACATCCCAATGGGATTTTGATCTGACAATGACAAACATCTAGAAAAGATATAAAAAGCACAAAAATAAGGACTTTTACTCAAAAATAAAATATGTAACTAGTGCAGTATCTTACAAAATACTAATCTTTCTAAATCCAGATAACTTTGCTTATAGTAACCCATTAGTCCAGCATGTCCAGTTATTAAATATTAAAGTTGGCTTTAATATCTTAGTTTTAAATGAATGGCAAGCATGCTAACATTGATTATATTATATAGCTGAGGATGACCTTTGAACAAAGAAAGTGCACAAAGAATTCAACATAGTTGATTCTGATATACTAGTAGATACTCAATTCTATTTTAGTCCTCATTGCTTTCTGGTCACATGATTTCTTTAATGTAAATTTCAATAGCACAATTTTTTTTCTGTTGATAACTTGTGAGGAGCCGTATGGAGGAATTGTGAGGAGGAAATTAAGAAAAATATTCAAGACTTGAGATTTAAGTAGAAAAAGTAAGTAAAGATTAGATTGCCTCCCTTTGTGCTTGTACTTGGATATTCTATTGCTATTAGTTTAGAAGAAATTATTGAAAATTGAAAGATAGTCATGACTTGATATTTTTAAAATAGTTAAATAAGGTCTTTTCATAAGATCAAATATATTGTTACATAATAAAAATGAATAAATTTAATTTCTCCAGAGTTACAGAAGAGAGTTACTACAAAAATGTCAAACAAAATAAAATTTTTCCATTTCAGTTTAGAAATTCAAAATCATTAAGTCACAAAATAAAGCATACAACTTGTTGAGTTGACAAATGAATATACAGCACAACAATACCATAAAAAGTTTTCTAATAAGGATTAATAAAAATAGAACTAATCAATAAGGGTGTGGGAGTAATAACAGACAATAGTGATGATACAAGCAAAATGATAATTTGAGATGTTGAAAAGTTTACACAATTGGGACCAGATGTCACATGATAAAACTAAGGCAATTGATTCTTTGGGCCCACCTATTTAAAAACTATTTTATCTATAGTGGTGTTTTTTGTGCAGTGCAGATTGGTCAAATGGTTAGCTAACTTGTTACAACTGGCATTTGGGATAACAGTTCATTGCATAAATGATTTGTTTATTTTTGCTAAACTTATGCAAGAGTGTCCTTTGACTATAATAAGTTTGTGTTCTTTTGATATTGGTAGTCTTTTTATGAGTGTTGCATTAAGGGGGAAGTATCAAAATATGTGCTGAGGTTTTATATCAGTCATTTATCTCCTCCTTCAATTTCAGAAGCCATCTTTGTCAAGTTCACGAAATTTGCTACCGTGTCTGGAATTTACTTTTGACAATATGATATACAGACCAAAAGATGGGATTGTTATCTTTTGGGACTAACAATGACCGATATTTTTTATTGGATTTTACAAGCAGAATTTGCTAGTTTGTATTGAAAATATTCAGTTATATTTTTTAGGTGTGATGACACTTTGTGCATTTGATAGCAAAGAGTAGTCTGAGGTTTCAATGGATTAGGGAGTAAATTTCATCCAGCATTAAGGTTTACATATGAAAGGAAGAACAATACAGTTTTTTTGGTACACAGGTCAAACTTTATTTTTGACTTTTGTGTAGTGTACACCTACTTTTACTGGGTTATATGCTCATTGAAAACTTTGTCCTATACAATAAGAATTAAATCTGATCAAGACTTTGATCCATCATGCCCTAATTATTTGATATAAAACCAAATTGAATTCAGAGATTGAACTTATTAAAATTTTAGATGAAAATGGATACTCTCTGGATATTGTGCAATCTAACATTCATGCTAAAATTGTATAATTTAATAAACCCAAATTGTATAGTCCAGAAAAGTGTCCTGTCAATTTGCAATTATTTTGGATGGTGAGTGTAGCACAAAACTTGCTCCTCAAATCTCTCAAAAAGGGAACAGCTTTGTTATTTTTCTGCTGATCCATGGTTTGTTTTCCACTTCACAACCTATATTGACATCCATTCATAAAAGATGTTCTTCTGATTCACTGTTATGTTAGTTTAGCAATTTTAAATGTCACTACAATGCTGAATATATTAACAATATTAATATATGTGAATATATACTCTTTTAAAATATTTGTTTTTAAAACAATAAAAATTTCATACCCTCTCAGATTTAAAAAGAAATAGTTGTCATACCACAAACCAGAATAAGAATAACCAAGCCTATTTTTGCAACTTACAATTTGTTTACTATCTATTGCAAATCTTTGCATCTTTCTGGTGAGAGCTTTATTTCTGATATAGACACTAACAGGTTATTTAAAATTCAATAACTTCAATCAGTACTCTGATAAAACAGGTATGTTTAAGACAAATCTTTTACAGTACATATCTCTCTTGTAGAAATGCATATATTAAAGATAAAAAGAAACCGTCAGGTATTGACTTCATTTGCCTAACAACTTAAGTGTTAGACATGTGATCCAAAACATTTTCTAAGTAACATTTACAGCTAAGAAACCAATAAAATCTACTTGAAAATTCTGTCAGATCAACAAAGAAAAATTATGTGGAGATTTAGACAATACTATCACATTTTGAGTTAAAGTATTATGTGTGTATAAAGATACTCTTTCTTTTTTGGTTGGGCGAAAATATACAAGATTTAATATATTTGTGAGAATTTCATCTCACACAGTTCAACCCTTGGCAGAGACAAGAAAGACATACAATCAACAAGGCCTACCTTAAAACAAATTTTATTGTATCCTTGCAAAAAAAGATTTCGCCCTTTTTGCCCCTGGGAACAGGGTGGGGTAGTTCTTCAAAAGAATAGGTAGTGTCTTTTACTTCAGTAGGACTCAATTGGTCTTTACGAAGTTGGAGAAGCTGGAATTTGCTGGAGCATTACCATTTCGGCTGCTGAAGTTGAAACTCGGCTATTGTCGAGATCATGCAAAAAGTTCTTCGTGTAAACGTACACATTTGACGACAGTCAATAAATGACTGAATTATACAGCCTTGAAGTATTATGCTTGGACATGACGTCGTCTCTGAAGCATTACCATTTTGGTTGCTGAAAAGAATCATTGCCTAATTATTTAGGCTTGATCTTGGGCTCTAAAGGCCCTGCAAAGAGATTTAAAATGAGTCCAGACATTACCAATAATAAGCCGCAACTGAACTCAAAAGGGCATGGGCCGTTGAAATATGCCCGCGAAAAAAACAAGTCAAAATTCAACCAATGAAATTGGTCATTACAAATCAGCCAATAGGAGCTTAAATTGCAGAATTTCTCACATATTTAAGAATTTAAAAAAAAAAAAAAAAAAAAAAAAAATGTAAAACTTTTGTACACCCAATATATAATAGCAAAACTAGTATCTAAAATTGTCTAATATTCATCTGTTTTACATGATTGAGTAACTCGATACAACTTAGATACAAAAGACATCTCTTGCAGGAGTTCAGTAGATACTAGAATACATTTTTCCAATTTCTTTTTAAATCAATTCACCCCAAGCAAGGTGATAATGCAACTAAGATGCAAGAGGTTACTGAGAGCAAAAGAGATTGAAAAGACTTTAGAAGGAACCAGAAACCCAATTCTAAACAGAAAACAAGGGATAAACATCAACTCTTGTTCAAAAGACTAGAGAGGAATGTGATCTGGATGACTTGTCTATTTTGGTAATTATTATATAAATTATTAAATCAAAAATAATACTCAGAATGAATGCTAAAAAATACACAAAAGTAATATATAAGCTTTAACCAAAGTAAAATTATAGTTATGTATTTTAAATAATTAAAAATATAAGCCTTCCACCAAATCAATCGCACTCATTACTCTTACTGAAAACTTTAAGAAAATAAAAGTACAGTTAATCTAAGAGAACATTTCATAGCTTGCTTATATATGCACCATTATACTGAATTTTATTTTACTTGGAACAAAATTCACATTATGAAAATCTTTTTGAAAACTGACAACAACAGACCAATAACTTACAAATTTTGAATTTGTGAGAAAAAAAAAAAAAAATTCAAATTAGCATTTAAAATTAGAAATCTGTCAAAATATGACACTCATTAAAAAGGTACATTGAATGAGGATATTACTTAGCCATATAAAAATGGATGGTTTGAATCCATTTTAAAATGCATTGATTAGAAGAAAAAAAAAGGATTCTATGGTGGAGCCAGTTATCTGAATTTGAAGATTTTATCTTCAAGTGAAAACCCAAATTACTTATTGGATACAGCCTTGTGCCATATACAGTTGTCTTTTTATTGGTCAGTTTAGATAGGAATAGGTCATGTTTTTGCAACATTTGGTAGTCTCACCAAAAGAAATACAACAGAAAGAATTATGAATTTACAAGTAAATACAGCATCTCTTTACTAATTTTTTAGCTGCCTTAATGAATCTAAAATACTTTTACATATCTATCGACTACAAAAGGTAAGAAAAAATGCATTAAAATTATTGATTTAACACATGTAAATCAAGACTGTAGACAAGCAAGAAGCAAGAGACTGAAAAATAAGGTATCAGTTTTTCTTTACAATATTGAACAATTTGCAATTAAAAAAATATATATATGACAAATTAAAAGTTCAAAACTTCCTACAGGAAGAATTAATAAGTGAATTTTTTAAAAAACTTCATTTTTGACTCTAAATACTTACTAGATGATTATCATCTAATTCTTTTTCAGTTTACTTGGCAAAGTATTTATGGGTTTTATTTTGTTAATGCCTATCAAACCATTTTGTACTTATCTTTCCCATGCTTATGGCCCCAGGCCAGAAGTTTATAAAATTCTAACCTCAAATAGAGATTAATTTGCAGTTCAAGTGATCTTTCATCAATTCTTATTAAATACTAAGAGATGTGGGGGGGGGGGGAGATTTGCACATGAAGATGAAAGGCAAATGGAAGAAATTCAGTATTTACGACACTGAGCATGACAAAAACTACAAATTTAAGACATTCAGTGAGGATCAAATTCATAACATTAGTAATGGCATTTTAAATGAGCTTACTAAGCATTACACCACAGCTGGGTAGCACAGTCACAACTAAATGTGACTAATAAAAGATGATTAGTGATTTTGCATGCTATACTTAGATACCCACAATTTTTAGATAAGGGAAAATAAATAAGAAAAGATGTAATTAATTCCATATAGCAGTCATTTTGTTTTTTTTATAAACTAAATCACTGAAAGAACATATTGGAATACTTTAGTTATATATAAAAAAAAAAAAAAAAAATAAAAAAAAAAGGAAGAAATATATAAAATATGATAATGAGAATTTTGGTAGAACATTATAAATTGTTTGCTAAATGAAATGCAATGAATAGAAACATGAAAGATATTAACAATTTTTAAGATATATTTTTCAAAATGCATGCACATCGTAAAAATTGGAAACCCAAAGCCTCCTTATTAATTAACATAAAATCATGTTATCTCTTAAATTTGGCAATCAAAATTCAATCATAGGATAAGTATTATATAAATGATTTTCTAATTATATAAATATCATATAAGTTACGTTTAAAAGAGAACAAAACAGATAAAGATATGGTACAATGGTAGCATGAAATTATTTTTCTATTAAAGTTAAGATTTAGCTTAAGCGAACAATGTGGATATATTGAAAACTATTATTTGATCAACCTTCACAAAATTGAAAAGAAGGATGTCTCCTTGCCTGCAGCCCCACAGGAAAGAAGAAAGAGGAAATTAATTGTTTTCAATTATCACAATCATCTGGAAAAACAATAAAATGAAACAATAACATGAATTGACATTATAAGGAAATGAAAAGAGCAGAAAATGAATTTGGCTCTGATAAAAGAAAAAGCCATAAACTGCTAGCTCCAAGAATATTAAAATGGTAAAAGATATTACTAGTCATATATATATATATATATGCACAAAACTAAAAAAAAACAAAAAAAACTAAAATGAAAGAGTTATTATAGAGGGGAGTTCTCTAGTTCCTGTGTAAATATTCAGATGGTAATAGAAAAGAATTAGATGCAAATTCATTTGTTATTTATTACTGAAACAATAGGTATGTGTAACTATTTTAGTCTTACCACATGGGACACCACATTCAGCTCCTTACTTACCTGAAAATGTAAAAGAAAGAACACGATAAGTGTATATCAAATAGATAAGAGTATTCCTTAAACTTTAAAAAATACATCAATACATTCAAAGTTTATTAGAATGTATTTAATCCATTATATCAAACTAGGTTTAATATTATAGGTGTACTTTTTTGATAAAAAGAAATATATATATATACATATATGCTGTAACCTAGGGAAGGTTACTGAATAGAATAATCACACAAAGGTTGGTAATGAACAATAATATTTAGGACAAGAACAACACATAAGATTTGCCAGCAATGCATAGAAGTGGTAATCAATTGCTAGAAGTGAGTCAAATGAACTCCACAATGAATCTCCAACTGCAACATATCTACAAACCACCCCATGCAGTCAGATGAGACACAAGGCCAAATTTAATATAGGATATCTGAGCCCGTGGGCTCGGCCAAAAATTCCCTGTAGAGCCTGTATAAAATGGGGTTGGGTAGCTGTTTCTCTGAGATGAGACTTTGCTCTTCGACCAGCACGAATCTCCAACTGCAGACCAACATACAGTATTTACTATTGTATTTATGTGAATGGGGATATACCCACTATCCTCTGTAGGTATGCTACAACTATATACATACATCAAAATCATACAACCATAACATTAAAAGTCATTTAAAAACCTTTAATAGAAAAGGTAGTGGATGATATTGCTTAAAAATCTATTAGTAACACTAAAAATTCAATAAATTATAGAGTCCACTTTTACAAACAGATGAGCAACAAACAAGTACTCACAAAATAGAATAAATTACAGTATCAACTAAATAATAATGCACAAAGTATTTTTGATAACCATGATCTAATGTACTGCACAGATTTATCTCTAAAACAAACAAAAAAAATTTTTAGCACAACAAAAATGTGTCAACTGCTTTAAGGATAAGGAAAACTATTTCTGAAGATGGTTTTTACAAGCACATATAAACCTGCCATATGCACAAGAGAGTAAAGAAGCTGGGAATCTTTAGTACAATAGATTTTTTATAGATGTAAAGCACTGTAAATATCTTCAATGACTATTTTGCATTTAATGATATGTTAAACACACTTGAATTTCAAAGCCTTTTCTGATCACAGCAGGCATACAACATTGTTGTATTGATAGTCAGGTTATTTTCAGTTGTAAACAAGTCACAAGGAAATACTAAAGTCCTAAAAAATAAAAAAAATAAGAAAAAAAGTACTGTCTCTTTAAGTGGATGTGCTTATTAACATTGTGGACAACAAGGAACTTAAAATTAGAGCCACTCACCAACTTTTCCTATGAATGTAAATTAAGAAAATATCTGCTCTATGATTTTCTGATGACCATAACATTTTTGTTGGTATTGGTACTTTTAGTTTTGACTAGAAAGCCATATTCAATAAAGATAAGGATTCTTTGCTAATGAATGAATACATCAAAGGTGAGTTTATTCTAAAATCATACAACAGATAATCAATCATCTGTTAATAAGTTCATAATAATTATAAATGATAAACTTCTAAATATTTTACACTGCATAATAGAGTTCTGAAAACCTGTAATATCTTTTGAAAAATAGTTACTTGTGAGACTGAAAATTTGCTTTAATATTTTTCTATACATTAACTCAACTTCAAGCAAAAACATACAAAGTGAAAACAAAAAAAACATCAGGGAAAAGATTTTGTCATTAAGAGAACTAATATAGAAGTAATGAGTACTAATTTGGGCAACAGGGCATCTTGAATTCCTTCATGTAGATATAATTGATATTAAAATCATAGAAATTAATATGAAAAACAGTCTTATCTTAAAGGAATTGGAATTACTGAATGAATTATAAAGGTTGACTTGGCAAATCTTTAATGAAAATAAGACTCTAGGATTTTAAAATGGAAAAAAAAAAAAAAGAAAAGAAAAAACTACCATATGAAATTTATACAAAATTCAAGAATCAATGAACAATTTTGTAGGCATTTCACTCAAGCAGAAGTAAAATACATCCAAAATTTGGTTTAAAACTAAAGAAACATTAGCTTAGATAAAAAAAAAAAGTGTTTATGAAAGGATTAATAAAAACTTTACATTATAAAACCAATTATATCTAAAACACAAAAGCAAAGTAATTGCATAGTCTTTAAATGTAAATATTTAAAGTAATTTTTTTTTTATTTTCAAATTGACAAAAGGATTATGTATAATCAACCTGTCAATATTATTCAATGAACAAATCTGAATTTTTGTTTTACTACAAAAATTCTGTAGACAAACTTGAAATTTGTACCCTTAGTTTCTTTTCTCTAAAAAAAAAAAAAAAAAAAAAAAAAAAATCATTTAAGTCCTTTGGATGAGAAAAAGTAAAATTTTTGTTGGCAAATATAGTGATGTAAATTAAAATTGCAAGGAATCAAATAAGAGAAAAGAGAGTTTCTAAAGGAAATAGAACATCCAAAAGCATAAAATTAGTGAAACAAAATTACTTAAATCAGTAAGAAATCAACTGTATACAGTTTGCAAATGATCAACACTGAAGAAGAATGAACAGCCAAATGCCCCTAAATAGTTTATTCCAGATGTGATATAGATAGAGAATTTTGAAGAAAAGTTAACTGGCAATGAATTCCTAGCAACAATTCCTAACAGGTAACATTCTAGCATAAGCCAAAATGAAAAAATATTTGGTGCATTATATGTTAGATACTTCAAACAGAAAGTGAAAACTAAAAACCTACATAATATCAAAAGATGAGACTTCAACTCATTCTACAAAGTCTTTTTTCATTAAAGTCTTTACTCTGATGACGAATCCAAGAAGGTATAATGTTACCACAGATTAAGTAATTGCATACCTTATGAGAAATAGTTAGTCAAAAATGATAATTTTGTAACTTTTCCAGACACTAGAAATATAGGGACAAAATTTAAAGTCAGTTAATAAAAAAAAAAAAAAAAAAAAAAAAAAAAAAAAAATGGTTTTCAACATTGAGAAAATTACTTCCAGAAATGAAAATTTTAATGGCCACATCTTTTATATGCTCAGTTTGATCAAATGAAAGTAGCATTTAAAAATAAATAAATAAACTGATTATAGTTTTTTTCTTTTATCTGCATCACTGGTGCAACTTGAACTTGCAATCATCAATGCTATAACAATTTAATTTTTGTTAAAGCTCTTTGTATATCTTAACTGTTAATTCTTAATTATACATGGGTTATGTATCAATAACAAATTCTTGAATTTAGTTTATCAACTAAATTCAAAAGTTCTATATGTTTAACTTATTCATAATCTATAGATTATCAACTGGAGATGCACAACATCCTAGAATGATAACAATCAGCCCAAAAGTAAATGTAAAACCTATTTTTTAATTGCAGACTCCTGAAAATCATGTTTTTTTTTGTTTTTTTTACAATCAGAAACAAGATTTTCAATAAGGAATTTAGAATTTTAAAATTTAAGTACAACCTCTTAGTCAGAAATTCTTGAATTGCTTTCAGAATATTTTAAGGCCAAGTTTCTAATATAATTTATTATGTTTTTTAAAATTCAAATAAATAAGCCTGTGTTGTCACCAAAATATTACAAACTATAGATGATGTCTAGTTTTATAAAGTCAATGTGACTACAAATAATAGCTTTCATAAAATGTACCAAATGACTAAAGTTTATTTTGGTTGAACCTTAGTTTAAATAAGAGACTAATTAAAATAGTGAAAAGCAATGACACTTTTCCAACTTTCAAGCTGCCTCAGTCTAAAATTATCTTCTACCTATGTGAATACCTATCAAGTATAATCTTCCAGGTTTTACTTTGAACAGGCAAAGAATCTAATCAGACACATGACAAAAAGTATTTTCTTTTAACTTAATTGAACTTATAACATTTCTTTCAAAATACTATTGCCCTTTATATATCTTGAAATATATGTAGTATTTACTTTCCTGCTAACACACACACAATGGATAAATTGTCTAAATTATGCAAAAATGACACTGACATTTCATTTTAATAGATATATTTACCAAAATTACATAAAAATATCTTAAAATACTAAGAGTAAATTTATTCAATACAATCACCATTGGCTTCAACCACAGCCACAACTTTGGAATCTCCTGCAACTCTTCTGGGCGATCTTGTTTAAATTGGTGAATGCTGCTATAATCCTTGCCTTCAGTTCATCTTCAGTGTTACAAGGAGTTTTGTTGGTCTTTCGCTCAACTCTGCCTCACATATAATAATCAAGGGGATTACAGTCTGGGGAATTAGGTGGCCAGATGTAAGTGGCCACAGAAAATGTCTGACAGACATGATTGGGTTCTCTTCTTGTGTGGCATGGTGCAGATTCCTGTTGCCAGACATAGGGTCTTCCAGCAGCCACCCTCTTGATCCAAAGCATCACTACCTCCTCAAGGCACTTGGTGTAGGCCTTAGTGTTGAGTGTGAGACCCTGTGGGAAGATGAATGGAGGAATAACACTGCCATCACTAGTGATCACTCCAAACACCATGATGTTAACTGGATATATCATCCAACTCTTTCTGAATCTTCTGCACTGTCCTCAAATTGACATCCAAGCACTCTGAAATGTTTGTATTGAAAATTCCAGCATAAATGCCAAGCAGTACTGCATGGCATTTCCAAATTTCTGGCAGAGTGAATTGTGTTTTTTTTTTTTTTTTTTTACAGACAATGCCCAATTGACCCTACTATTCTGTGCTGTCATCAAAATCAAAAACAAACAACACACATGTGCAAAATTAAAAATTTCTGATTGTTAAAAAAAAACAAAAAAAAACCACTTGATTTTCAAGAGTCTGCAATTAAAAAATAGGTTTTACATTTACTTTTGGGCTGATTGTTATCATTCTAGGATGTTGTGTATCTCCAGTTTATAATGGCGACAATTTACCTATCGCACACACACAAACACACAAGGTTTGAAAGATGTTTGTAAACTGACAGCCTGTTGATTTCATATGATACTGATAAGAAAAATTGTAGTTAAGTTGCACACCTTTATGCCTGAATTAACACAAGCTGATGTATAGTACATTTGAAAATATAAGTACCACCTTTTCTTTCAAAGAGGCACAAGAATACCTATAAAAATAGATCCAAAGCCTAAATTGAAGTGGAATTTATCATACGATTTTAATGCTTATAAAGAGTTTTACAAAAATATGACTACTTGAAGATTTTTGGATAAGAAAGATTTATCAGTTTGCTATATTTTACATTAATGGCATTAATATTTATACACTTGAGCAATACAAATTTTACAAGTACTGCTTTTAATAGCATGAAATAATTAAATGCAAAACCACAGTAAATACTATTTTCTAAGATTTAATCACAACCACACTGCACTAAGCAAATGACTAAAGTGATCCAAAATAGAACATAAAAAAAAAAAGTTTATTTTAAGAATAGCAACTATTTTCAAATTCTCAAAACATTCAGCATTAGTATTTTAACATTTAAAATATATTTAAAAAAGCAGCTCCTATACTAATTTATTAATTTTACTCTACAGAATGAATAACAGAAGCAAGTTTTGTGCAGTTCTAAAGTTACAGAGAAGGAAAAATAAATTTCTCTCAAGAGTCCCAACAACAAATCTACCAATACTGATAAAAAGATTACAAAATTCAATTTCAACCCTTTTAACCACAAAACAGGTCATTTATATGAAAAGGAATCATCACGTTAGACATTTTTTAACATTCTGCTACACAAATAATTGAAAAGTCTAGTTTGTTTGGAAATTATAAACCTCCATTATGACTTCTGCACAATTACTTAAAATTCATCTTTAATGTTTTCATTTTTCTTTCCAGTATCTGTATACCTTCAGAGTTAAATATGAAAGCAGTAACTTTGGGCTGTCCACAGTAGATCAACAATTCCCTTTAAACAGTCTTATCCAAAAATTGAGAACTTTAGTATAAACAATTTTCTAGATAAATCAAGGTTTACATTTCCTGTGTTAGCTATTTATCAAATATTTTATAATCACATCTTTCCTGAAACAACTTTGAAACATTTGGAAAATTTTTCTTGAGAAATTATTTGATAGTAAAAAGAAAAAAAAAAGTATTTATACTGAATATACTTAGAGAAGTAGTAACTTGAAAAAGAAAAAAAAATGAAGTTGTGATTCAATATATTTAACTAGGTACCTCCACAAAATGACTAAAGTTTAAAATGAATTTTTATAAATGAAAAATCTTGAAGCATTTATTCTAGTTTTAATTTCAAGCTAATAGATTAAATTTAGTATTTCCAATAAGCGAAATACTTTGCTGCATTTCAAAAACTAAATTTAAATTGACTGGAAAGTAGTCTTTCATTACAATGTAATTCTTTTTATTAAAAAAAATTTTCAAAAAATAAAATACTTTTCTGAAACATTATTTGAGGAGTATTAGCCAATTTCAAGTACAATTAATCGGATTTGAAACAAATATTATTTACTTTAAGTTTAAAATATCACAGAAATGCATTTTTACCCAGATAGTAGTTGTGTTTTTAACTGACAGTAGCCGTTTTTGACAAGGTGATAACAGATCTAATGTTCTACACAGACTTTATTTGTAAAATATAATTGGAAAAAAAAAAAAAAAAAAAAAAAATACATTAGCACCTTTTTTTATTTAATTTTTAAGTACTCCATAATCTTGAAAATGTTGAAAATATTCTGTAATCTAATGTTTTATTGAATTTTAGAAATGTTGGCTTAAATTTAACATACAAATATGCATATGGTCAACTGTACTTATGAAAACCAGCATGTTTACACACTAAAAAAAAAAATTTCAAAATTATTTTAAAAATATTAATGTGTGCTTACTTGTATTAAGTTTTTTCTATTTATGATTAGTAAATATAGTTTTCACTTAATAATATAATCTGGCTGGAATTAATACAGAACTGTAAAAGATTTTAAACTTAAATTTTTCTAATTTAAAAAAAAAAAAATAAAAAAAAAAAAAAAAAAAAAAAAATTGTAAAAATTAATTATTCATATCTTATTTATAAAAGCTTTTCTAATTAAATAATTAGATAGTTTTATTGCACTTTTTATTTTATGATTCAGAGCAGATTTTCAGTGAATGGTGTTTCTGTCCGACAAAAACAAAATGATAATTTAAATTCTCCAAGGAGAAAGTGAGAGAAAAGACTGAGTATATAGGGGGATTGAGGAAAGGATAAAAAATGAACAGGATTCAAAAAGAGAGAATATGGCAGTTAAGATTGCATTTAAATTTTTGAAGATTGTAGTTATCAGGGAAACCAGTAAACAGAAGGGACTTCCACAGGTGGGAAGTGCAAGAAAAGAAACTATTGGAGTAGAAGAGGCAGTTACATTTAACTATTTCAACAGTAAAAGAGTGGGACCTAGACGCTAATCTAGTAGCATGCTTAAATTCACATAGTTAGGGCACCAGGGAAAAAGGCTTGTCAGAGCAGTCGCCCTGAAAACATTTTTAGAAAAGACAGAGAGAAGCCACGTAACATGTGAGAAAGTGACTGAAGTTGAGATGTCAAGTCAGAATCAATTACATTGCAGATTATTCTTTGAATTTTGTCAAGAATTCAGAGATGAATAGCAGGAGCAACAGACCAGATATGACAACAGTATTCAATGCATGGACAAATGGTAGATTTGTAAAAACCTGGCACAACAGTGACCCAACTTTTCTTGCAGTAGATGCAGCTATTGATACAATGAAGTCATTCCACTTCAAGTCCGTTGAAAAATGTGAGGTCAAGGCGGCACAGCGTGTTGCTTTGTAGCAATGATGGTGGGTAGGAAAGTTTCATTATGGTGGTTAAATGAAAGCAGTTTTGTTTTGGAGGTACTGAAAACCACTGATTGGAGGTCCTTTTCAAAAGCAGTGGCTAGATTAACTTTGTCAGCTCTGATGGATTTGCTATAAAACAGGAGTAAATGTGGAGTGTCATCTGCATAAATGCCTACTTGGAAACTGATGACATCAGGAAGATCATTGATAAAGATCAGAAACAGCATAGGACCCGGGATAGAGCCTTGGGGGACACCCACGTTCGTGTAAAAGAATCTGGAAGCAAAATTGTCCAAAATGACCTTCATTTCACAATTTGATAGGAAAGACTGCATTAAATAAAACCATCATCCTATAATACTGTAGCCCTGGAGTTTATATAGAAGACCAGCATGCCAAACCCAGTCAGACACCTTTGAGATATCTAGAGTTTCACCATTATTATCAAGAGCTTATTCAGTGATGGTCATTAGCACATCTGCAGTAGACCTGGCAAAATAGAAACCATATTGTTTGTCAGAGAGTAGATCATGAGAGGCAAGATGATTAACCATTTCAGCATTGATTAAAGCCTCAAATACTTTGCTGAAAAGTGGTTGGAGGCTAATAGGGTGATAGCAGGGTCAGAGGTTCTCCAGAATTCTTAAAAACAGGAACTACAGAGGACTTCCAAGCTGAAAAGCAGGATGCAGTAAAGCAATAGTTGTCGAATTTGGAGAGAACTGGAGCCAGCTCAGGAGAACATTTCTTTAGGTCAATGGTTAGGATCTCGTCACCTCCATTAGCCTTATGAGAGGCATTTAGAAATAATGTCCGAGATCAGTGATAGGGTTATGCACATATTCAGTAGCGCAATCAGGTATGAGTACTTAGAGGAGTATTGAGTTGGAAGAGAATTTACAAGGAAAGTGTTCAACCTTATCTGCTTTAGATGCCAGGACTTTGAATTGATTGAATAGAGGAGGGATTGAGGATTTGCTGTTGTTCAGCACACTCTTGAAGAGTTGCCAATAATCTCTAGATCCAAACTTGCAAGATGCTATACATTGTTTCATTCTATCAGTAAACAATTTTGCTTCTTTGAGGACACGCTTTCACTCATTAAGAGCAGAGACAAAGAGACATCTGTTACAATCAAACATGTCGCTCTAATACAGTCAGAAGAAGTGATTCCTGAGGGCTATCATGGCCAAGCATGCTGGTGAGAACCAAGTCCTTTTGAATTTTATTTTTCAAATGTTCTCCATGGTATTTGAGTTTAAATTTCACATTTAAAATCATTCATCATTTTTATTACAATTAATATTTAACAACCATTGTTTGTTGTATACATACATGTATGTATGCATACATGTATACATGCATACATACATACATACATACATACAATTATAGATAACTAGACTAGTTTTGAAAAACCCTCGAATTTTTGATTTGCTAATAATCAAATCAATCTCGAGGGAAAAAAGGTTTTAAAAAAAAAGAGAGCTAGAAACATGAACTTCTGTCGACAAAAAAAAAAAAAAAAAAATATCGCACAGATGCAGGTCTGAAGCCCAAAGAAAAAACCCTGATACGAGTAAACAACTAACAAAAGCACTCAATACAACTGTAGAGCAGACCTAGATACACCTAGTGAGCCAGACAAACCTACCTAGGTTTCACCTAAACAGATCGTCAGGGAAAGTAAGGCTGACGAGGCAGAGAAACGCATATTTATAGGCGATAGCTAAAATCACACCACGTGACCAAAGAACCACAAACATAAGCCTAAGTGGGGGGGGGTGTAAATATTTATTCAACAAAAATGGGAGGGAAAAAAAAAAAAAAAAAAAAAAAAAAAACAACAAACATTAAGGTGGAATGACAATAAACGGGAAAACGTCTAATCTAGTAGCCAAGATTTTTTATGTCTACATACATTAAGGATTTCAGTTTTAGAGTTTAATAGCTGGTTAGGTTGATCATATAAAGCTATGGCTAATTTCTCCTCTGCACATAATTTACAAAATTTATGGCCCGCTTTATATTTTGGGCATTTTTTTTAATATTTCCCATTTAAGGATGGGGTCTATATTATCTTCATGTTTGGTTTTCCATACATAAGTAGATAGCGTGGTACTATGTTTAATTTTTGCGTTTTTGAAACTACTCGTGTGGTTATAATATCTTTTTTTAAATTTACCCTGAGTAGCACCTATGTATGTTTTAGGGTTAGTATCCTCACTATTTTTGTAAATTTTCACTTGATAAACTACGCATTCTTGCTGACATTTTCCCTGTAATGGACAGATGTTTTTGTTTCTACAATTACAATGCGTTTCTCTTTGCCTCGTCAGCCTTACTTTCCTTGACGATCCGTTTAGGTGAAACCTAGGTAGGTTTGTCTGGCTCACTAGGTGTGTATATATATATATATATATATATATATATATATATATATATAGAGAGAGAGAGAGAGCGCGCGCGCAAGGCCCCTACTTCCTATTACCTCTACTTTCCTCTTAATATACTAGGTCAGTTAAATATTGTATGGTCATAGATCGACTCTCTAAATAAGTTATCTGAATGTACATTCTTTGAAAGAACTGGAAGTCAAACTAAGGACTGTTTTTTTTAACATTGCAAGGATTTCCAAAACAATGTGTTTTTTAGTTTTTTCTTTTTTTAACAAAAAAAAAAAAAAAAAAAAAAAAAGGACATTAAATTTCCTATAGTAATCTTTGCCTCCAGCTGCTGACAAAGAAAAACAAGATTTTTAACCAAAACATTTAACATGCTAGAAAGGATTAAAAAAAATTAAACCAAAAATGCTTTAATGTTCTCTCTTAATAATAAATGAACATTTTGACAATAAATATTTGTTTTTATAAAGTTTGAGGCCTTCTTTCATCATGGTATGCTTTCTTTCTTTTTTTTTGAAAATCTTGGGAGGTACCTATATTTAAACCTAATGTATAGAAAGAAATCTGCAAAGTACACTAATATGAGAGAAATCTCAGAAATTTTGGTTTAATCAAATTTTGATTCAGATTTTTTAAATTTGCGGGGGGGGGACAAAAAAAGTGTTCTAAGAGTGATTAGTTTGAGGCAAAAAGGTTTCAAAAACAGGGTTTCTGCAGCAATCAATTTTTTCTCAAATTAAGTAAAAGTATTGCAATGTAGAAATGAAAAATAAAGGCTGAATGCATATGCAATTCTAATATTGACAATTCTTCATTAAACTTCTATCTTCAAAATGGTATCTCGGTCACTTAAAGTCAAAAGTAACTATGAGAATAAGGACTTCAGATTAGAAACAAAAACAGAAAAAAAAAAAGAAGAGGAACTTGTTAGCCAGCAAAGATGACAAGGTTGGCTGGCATTCCAGAAGAGTAACTCTGGAGTTCGGAAACTGAACCATCACAAGATCAAAGAAGGAACTTGAGGGGGGACATTTACCATAACAAGCCTTGTCTGTTTTCATAAAATTTTTCAAAGCAGACACTTGTAAATTTTCTCACTCTCCATGAAAGACAAAAATCAAATGATTATTGAAGTGAAATTATCAAGTAATCACTGAGAAATAGTTGATAAAGCTGTAGAAGAACCATATGTGCAAGTGCTATATTAAATCTTATATTGACATAAGCAACTGCAATGTACAAGCTTTAAAGACTTAAAATATTGGAAGAAACTAAAAACAAATAAAAATACAATTTCTTTCAAAAATAAATACAAGAAAGTTAAATATAAACTGGCATACAGAAATAGAACAAGAGATAGATATTTCACAGACAAATATATTTGGGCAGTAGCCTATTATAATTGGACTTGTTCCTCTCTTCATTAGTTTGCATGACCATTATGCCCTGCCAATAACTCATAAATAATTGACTATTCTGTTTTGATCACATGGAAGGAGGGGAAGACACTACTTGATTTCAGTGAGAAAATAAAAAAGAAAGGGAAGATAGGTTTAATAATGTCTTGTGCCAATACCTCATAAATAATGAACTAATCCATTTTAACTGCTTGAAAAAATAAAACATGTTCCTTGGTTTCAGAGAGAAAATTAAAGAAAAAAAAAAGAAAAAGAAGATAGAAATGTTTAATGTCCATTTCAGTGAAATCATAAAAGTTGTCAATTTCAAATCTTTTCACTTGTATCCCCTTCTTAAAATAATGACAGGCCTTGATATTTATTTTAATATTGCAGTATTTTGCTAAAGTTGTTAAGCTCAAATATTTAACAGGAATTTCTAAAGATATTTTATTGTCATAGAACTCACTATGAGCTCATTTAGTCATTAACTTAAAATTCATTAGGAAAATAAAATAGGACAACCATGAAATTTTCACGGGTCTTTCTAGTTCTTGATATTTTGTATGGCTTCAGCACTAAATTCAGAAATTACCCCCAAACAATTCTTATATAATGTTACAAAACTATCTCCAGTTGAAGGAAAGAATAGTATATTAAAAAGGCCTTAAAACTCTTTAAACTGATTAAAATGCCATAAAGTCAAAATAAATTTAAAAAAAAAAAAAAATTTAGTACATTTAATATTGGGTGATTTTTTTTGTAAAGTTCAAACTTAACAGGAACGAAAAGAATACAAATGTTTCACTAGCTGAACAATAAACTCCTATATAGTTGCATAATACATTTCAGATGCATCAAGGGTGGTCTTCAGTGATGCACTGTCCTCATTGTTGATTTCAGGTTTTACATCACATTGGCTCAAACAGAAACCCTGACCTGACTCCAGAAGAGTTAAGCCGCCTACTTGATAGTGTTGTGCTATGCACCTTGACATTGCAAAGAAAAATTCAGCTATGGCCAGGAGTCCAACCATTGTTATCAACATACGTCGGACAATGAAATAAAGATTTTTCATGTTTCCCTCTTATATACTGTTGTTTTTTTTACTTCATCTGGTTTCAATTTGAGGTATTTCCCCCAGAACCCATAATGAGATAAGCCGGCCTTTTTCTTGTATAGTTTAATCCAATGCTTTATGCATTTTAAATACTAATCTCATAACAATACTAACTCTTTAACTAAACCTTACTTACCACTTATAGTAGAGTTTCCTTAAAAAAAGAATTATTCACTATTCTTACCATCATATAAATCTTTAAGTCTACATTTACCTTAATCAAATGAAAAAAAAAAAAAAAAAAAAATCTTATACATGTATATGTTCACACCCTCTACATACAAATGCACTCACAAACATAAATTCTATCCCTCATTTACATTAATTTACTTTTACAAAAACCAGTCATTGTAAAATTGTACTATTTATTTGAAGTCACTTCCCAGTTTTGTGATCTAGTAATTAAAATAATTCCATGGATTAAAAAAAAAAAGAAAAAAAAAAGGGTTTGGTTCTTTGGTCAGATTTTGGAGAAGTGGATGAGGCAGAACTTCTTAGCACCTCACAAGATCTTCAAAATTTTATGTCCCATACAAATGTGTAGCTATAATTTATATATTCAAATACACACATAAGTTCTGCCTCATCCACTTCCCCAAAATCTGACCAAACAGATTTTTTTTTTTTTTTTTTGAGGGAATGCCTTTTTAGGCAATTGGCTAAGCCAAAGCCTTTCAATGTGTGTATAAAACAAAGTACATTGCATAATTAACTATCACTGTTGGCACTTCACTTACATGGAAATTAAGAAAGATGTTAATTATGACAATTTGATAATTATACTCCATATTACAACTTAATTACTATTTCAGCTTAAATCCATAATAGTAGCCAACTTTAGTATTTGAAATAACCAAAGCTGATTCATAGTACATTTAAAAATATAGTTGCCAAGTCTTCTTCCTAAAGACAAGAATATCCAAGAAAAAATGTTTAATTTATATTTTTAAATGGATCTCAAATATATGGGGTGCTTTGAGAATAAAAATATCTCCTATCAGATATTATCTATCTGTAGATAGAGAGGCTAAAATATCAGTGAAATCATAGCTGAAATAGGACAATGCAACGGCAGAGAAAATTGTAAAATGTATTCATTCAACTTATGAGCAAAGATTACAATATGAATAGTGAAAACAGTATTAATAATATCTCAAATGTAAAAAAACAAAAAAACATCTGTATTCAGAATTCTAATAATACAAATAATTGATACCAAATAGGAGATTAAACAAGTAAAGATACATTTTTCTTAGCATGAACAAAAATAAAAATCCATACCAAATCAATGTATTTTAAGCATTTATTTCGGATTTATGTGTGTGAGTGCATTTACTAGATTTTTATGTAGCAGTGTGAATGTATACATCATATATACTGTATGATTTTTATTTATTTATTTTTTTAAAATAATATGTAGAAATAAAAGTAAAAGTAAAAAATTATCCAGCAATTGGTTAATCATGTACAAGGGTGGGCTAAAAAAGTCCAGGGTCTGACTATAAAGGAGTGTTGCTAGAGCTGTGAAAATTTGCATGCATTAATTTCAACTCTTCTTATTAATAACTGCATTGTTTCTTTCTAGATAAAATGACATCTGACTGTTCAAAGAAGATTTTAAAAGTAACTAGTAGAGATTTCTCTTGAAAGAGGACAACATTTGGGATTGTGGTGTTATCCTGTACCTGCAGTAAAAAGGTTTAGCACTCAAGGACATTTATAATGACATGGTTGCTACATTGAGAAATGATGCAACAGTGCTAAAAGTGGGTAGTTGAATTTAGGAAGAGAAGGGAGAGTCTTGAAGATGACCCAAGTTCTGGATATCCTGCAACAGCCACCATCAACGAAAACATTGATTGTGTTCACCATATGGTTATGGAAGACAGGTGATTGACTATAAATCAAATAGCTAATGTTATTAGTATATAACATGAGAGAGTTGACAATATTCTTGGTATGATAATGGCTCTGCTTGGTGGGTGCCACATCTTCTGACACCTGATCACATCACAGGAAAATGTGACATTGTTTGAGGAAGATCTAACTGGTTTCCTAACCAAGGATGTGTGTCAAGTTCATCACTTTAAGCCAGGGACAAAGAGACAATCCATGCAGTGGAAACTGCCCCTCTCTTTTTCTTCAAGGAAGGCCAATTTTATGGCCTCAGTTTTTGAGATGTGTTTATTAACTATTTTCAAAAGGGCCACACCATCAACAGAGAAATACTATGCCAACTTGCTGAGTCAGTTACAAAAGACTATAAAGACCAAACATCCAGGAAAATTGATGAAAGGGATCTTGTTTCATCAGGACAATGCTCTAACACACACATCCTTGGTTTCAATGGCTGCTGTGCATGACTAGCTTTGAACTGGTTGATCACTCCTCCGTATTCTCCTGATTTGGCCCCATATGGCTTATCTCTTGTTTCCTAACATGGAAAAAATCCCAGCTGGGAATCAGCATTGCAGTGATGATGACTACTGTTATTGATGAATTTTTGACCAACAGGAAGAAAACTGCTTCTCCAATGGAAGCCAAGTCCTGCAATACCAATGGAAGAAGTGTGCAGGCCACAAGAGGGACGATGTTGAAAAATAAACCTCATTTGGCCACATTTCATGAGTATCTTGGTCAGCCTATGAGTTTTTTCAGTCAATCCTTTTATTTAAGTTGAGCATTTATACAAGTATGGAAACTTAATGCAAGTAATCTGCAATTTCAAATTAGAATAAAACCAATACAGGAGGGTGTTGAAAAATCCTCAGACTAACCAATAAGGGTTTCACCAGCAAAATTCTGATTTTTGATCATTTAGTCAGATTTTAAGTGGTTTGGATTTGAGAACATTTCATTATCCCTTTGTATTTGGAAGAACTTTGTATTGAATAACAAGTATTATGTCCATGTAATTTCCCCCATACAAATTTTGAGAGAAGGTGGAGACAAACTGTAAGTGTTCAAATTCAAGATTTTATCTCTTTGCCTACTTTCTCTTATTACATGTAAATCATACTATCATCTGAAACTTTATACCTTGTTAATGTTCATACAAAAACCATAATTTAAAAAAAAAAAAAAAAAAAAAAAAAAAAAAAAAAGATATCATTTATCAAAGAAAACTGCAGGTTAGAAGTAAAAACTGTAGTTACTATTTATTTTTCAACAGTTAATTCATTTTCAGTGACTATTTCTATAATTTCTGAAGAGGATGCATTCTTCTGGGATCTGTAAGCTAAAATTTTTAAAAATTTTAATCACATTTACCATAAAAGTAAATAACGTTCTTTTACTCCATAGAGAGAGACAGTGAAGAGAACTATTACTGAAAGTTCACTGAAAGACATTAAAATTTAATAGTTGCCAAAAGAAAATTTTAATTGTAATCAGAAACATTGTTTTTAATCCCGAGTTTGTTGAGTGCATAACTTCTCTACTACTGGCTTTTTAAAATGTCTTATTAGGTACACTTTAAAAATTATTTTCAAAAGATAAAACCCCAACCAGTAGGCTTATCTACTATACACTAACTAATAACTTAATTATAATTCAATGTTCTCCCACTGAGCTACATCACAGCCAACCAGTGGTTTATGGTATTATTACATACATGAAAAACAAATCTGTTAGGATTATTAATTTAAAAATAAAAAAAAATACTAAATACTAAATCAATTTATTACCAAGCAACAAAAATTAAAAGTACAGGACAAGAAAACCAGCTTTGAAAAGCCAATTATAATTCGAAAAGGAAATTTTATTCTGAATTTAGTTTAGTAGATGCTGTTAATCCATATTTCTACATTCTGTGTAGCTTGACATTTACAGTGTTGCTAGTGTAGGAAGTGCAGCACTATAAATATTGACACCAACACAGCAGTAAATTGCTTGGTTGACCAAGAATAAATTGATTTTATCAGAAAAATAATATATTATGTTTGGCACATAGTATTGTTACAATATGTATAAAGTGAGTTATATTGAAAGTCATTTTAAAATACTAGTTTCATTTTTTTTTTTTTGCAAGTTATGTGGAGTTATTTATCTACTAGGCCACTCCCTACACAACTAACAGGTTTTGTCATTTTGATTTTAATTCATTTTATTCAGAACACAAAAAATATGAACTTTACACATAAAATACGTCAACTAAAGAGAATGAAAAACAAAAATATTAAAACATCATTTATATAATTACTATCCTTCACAAATAATAGAGCTGGAAAAAAAAAAATGCTTATTTAATATAAAAAGCTTGAAACAAAAAAAAAAAAAAAAAAATACTAAGATCACAAGTTAAATATAATTACCAAAGTTTACTAAATATATTTTCAACTAAAAAAACAAAAACAAACTAAAACAGCATTCAATATGGTTTCAATATATGCTTTCTTACAAATTTGATGGAAAAACTTTAAAGAAAGTACAAATTTAATTAACAGATAAAATTCTTAATAAAATTACTGACTAGTGATCACCTTCTGCAGTCTTTGAGGAGTCGCTCTTCCTTAAGTACTTGGAAAGCTAAAGAAGTTGTGATCATTAATCAGAAAGTGACCCCACCTCTCCACAAAACATAAATGCAAAATAATCCTCAACCAAATCTTCTTAAGATGCTATGAAGGACAGAAAAAAAAAAAAAAAAAAAAAAAAAAACTACCCCCCCAACTATCCTAGAACAAAAATTCTTATAATTGGGTAAATAACCACTGCATGACATTTAAGGTACATTTTAAAATGATTCCCATGCTAACAGTTTCTTCTACTGCACTTCTCACTTGGGGGAATTCTTTCAACCGGCTTCTCAATAAACTTTGATCTTCAAAAATTTAATGCAATATCAATCGTAATTTACTGTCTTAATTCTTGTTCTATTCTCTCCCCTTAGTGTCATTTTTTCTCTTTTATATCCTTTAACACTCAGCAACCCCTTGTATCTTGGTGGCTTTATTGCTTTACTTGGAGTAAATAATATATTTATATACAAATTAAAGACAATAAGGAATAAAAAAAACATTTTCTAGTTTAAAAAAATAAAAAATAAATACATTTTTTTTCGTTTTTTTATAATATCTGACATTCAGATATCAGAAGTGATATCTAAATACTTTCTAAAGTATAGACTATTTCTGGAGCAAAAATATCAAGTTGAATTTTGTGCACTTGATTAATTTCAGTACTTTATTTCCAAAGAAAAAAAGACATCTTGAGGAATCAATTCTTTGTTCAGGAAAGTACACTTTTCATTGTTCTTTCATTTACTTACAAAGTAAGTATAAGGGGAAAATAATAATCTCATTTAAACTGGTCTATCTGGCATGGATGACAAACAAAACATTAATGCTGAGATATCTAAAATGCCTCGATCAATTCTTTTTAAGCAGTACAATAAAAGAGCTTCACTTATGATCTACCAAAAAGCAATGACCTGTCTTCCAAGATATCAAAAGTCATGTCTTTATGACTTAGTATTCTATCAAAGAAGACTGATACAGACTTCTTAGTCTTAGAGATACAAAATTTTAAAGCTGGCATCATAATCTCACTACAAATTACATGTATACTGCAAACCTGTCAGATACCATAAGTATTTCAATGAATGCTCAAGTCTTGTGTTTAAATCTAAAAGAATTTCATATTGGCAGGTTATTTATCAAACATGGAATAAGTTTATTTATGGATAAGTTTATTTATATATATATATATATATATATATATATATATATATATATATATATATATATATATATATATATATATAAAAACACACACACGCTGTAAAAGTTTTGGTAAAAAATAAAAGGCTAAAAATATTAACAACAATACTTTTGGTATTAATATTAATTATCAGTTGAAAGTATTTTAACTAACTGAAAAAAAGAAAAAACATTGTTTTAATAATCATGTGACATGTTTTAAAGTAACAGGCATAAAATGATTATTAGAATTTAATAAAACCATGGGCAGGTCAAAAAAACTTTCAGACAAATGACAAATTGTCAATGATTTCCTCTGCGACGCAATTAAAAAAAAAAAAAATAAAAATAACAGAAATAGGCATTGGTAGTGGAGAGAAAATATGCCAATGCTGCTCCATCTGCCAGCATCTGTGCTGTAACTACAAAGGCAGTAGTGATTGGTAAGGGGGAGAGATAAAAAGGTAGAAGTGGGAGGTGAATGATGGAATGTCCAGGGAAAAGCCAGATGTTTCACATGATGAAACAGGAAGAGACAAAAAGAAGCAACAAAGAACATTATTATTGAAGTATATATATATATATATATATATATATATATATATATATATTACACACAAAACTATAATAATGACAAGTAACCTGATATTATGAAAGAAAAAAAACGAAATCATTGATGATCTGTATGTAAAAGATAGTGTCTACTTAATTTTAAAAAAATTTAACTGAGCCAATATGTGAATTAAATCTAACACCTAATATCTTCATTTATACCACTTTATAAGATCAGAAATGTAAAGTAGATCTAGACACAATGAAACAGATAAAATTGTGAAATACCAATATTTTTAGGTTAAAGATTAATGTAATAAAAAGCATATAAGGAGTTAACAGAATTTCTGGAGTAGTAAAGATGCTAGGAATATTTAAGAAGCTAGCTAGTTTAATTACTATAAATAGATTTTCAAGAATAAAATAAAAACATTGTAATCTGAAATGATGCACATACCAGATGACAATATTACATAATCATACACTAAATAATGTTTTCCATGATAAGGAAGAAGACTTTAAAATTAGAGATATACATTTATTTTATGTGAAATATTATGTAAAACAAATGATTTGGAATATAACATTTGTCTAAATGAATTCATAAAAACAGGCCTTTCCCATCATGCAACAGTGTGAGCAGCAGTAGCAGCTGCAACCACAGTTGTGCTGGTGGCATGAAAAACACAAGACAAAAGCAGAGACAAAAAGGAAATTACCAATTGTAAATATTCCCCAAAGAAAAAGACAGTAACATGGAAAGAGAAAAATTAGCAGTCAGAACATCTGTTTTACTAGTTATGATTAATAAAGATGACTGTTATGTTTAATAAAAGTAATATATATATATATATACTAAAAAGAGAGAATTTATGCATGGTTGGTTCTAGTAATGACATTACAACTGATACATGCGAACAAATACAATGCGATAGAGCATAAATAAAAAAAGCAATCTGAAAATAAGCAGTTGTGGAGCCCAATAAATGATGAAAACACAATATTCAGTTTTTTGACAGTCATACAAATATACAACATGTAAACAACAGGAATTTTAACAAATTTAATGACCTTACTAATAAACTAGCTTACTGTTTTCTTTTTATAAATACTTTTGTTGTAGTGCATCATACTAAGGAAATTATCTGAGCATTTATGTATATAATAAACAAATAAAGCTTTAGGGCAAGAGGAAGTGTTTAAACGGTAATGACAATGAAACCTTTTACTTAAGCATGATAAAACTAAAGAAACTTCAAATAAATAACCTCAATTTGGTACATGTGTTTGCAAATATGAACCAAGTGATAAGAAAATATGGGTTTGCTAAAGGAATTAACCATCATCAGAATTAACAATATTAAAAATTAATGTTTTAAAAGCAAGAAATGTATTAACTTTTGAATTTCTATAAAGTAAAATGAAAAGATAAGGCAATGAAGAGGGCAATGTTAAAATATTTATTTGTAATGGTAGACTAGACAAGATGCGACCCAAAATGTTCAAAAAACTTGAAATAGTACAGACAGTATATGAACTCTTACCAGGACTCATTGTGAGCTAGTATGCAAACAACAACCAAGAAGACAACTTCAGATGAGACCATGAAAAGGGTCAATGCTTTTAAAGATCCAATTCTTCAAACCCCTTTCAGTCACACCTCATAGAGGTTATTGGTAAAAATTGAAGGGTTGCAGCAAAATTAAATCTTTCTTTAGAAATAGCAGTTACAACTTTTGAGGTAAATGATGAGAAGTAAAATAAGTTTGTTTATCAGATGGCAGAATTATGACAATTATTATTTTCTGGTGGGACTGCAACTACAAAATGGACAAGTTTCAAAAGGATAGATATTATATACTCCATGCTGTGAAAAGGCCATTATTTGGGGGGGGAGGGGGTCAGGCCAGCGGGTTAAATTATAATAATAATGATAATAACAACAATAATAGATGAAGAAAAAGGGGCCAACTATTTTGTTATGATTTTTAAAATATTTAATACTTATGTTTCTCAAATTTTGAAAAGAAAAATGTCAACTAAATATTAAATTTTCTTTTTTTGCAAAGTTCCAGAAATAGTAAGTGATAAAGCTGGATTTTTATCATAAAACTGAAGATTTGCCAAATATAAAGTTTACATTTTAAGCGTTACATGTTTATCATGTTGAAGATATTTGTGATAGCTATTCAGCTCTTATTTGTATTTCTTTGTAAAAGAGTACGCAAAAATTGTGAGTCCCCAGCCATTATTCTAAAACACCTAAAGTGATTCCAACCAGATTTTTTTGTAAAATATATGCACTATCAAATTGAGAAAAAGATTAACAATAGTGAAAAGAAAAAAAAAACATGGCTTCAAGGCTTAAGTAGTGTTAACTCAGATAAAAATCAATATCTCATTTTTGTCTTGGACGAGGTTTGAATGCTGATAACATTGTTTTATTCTACAACAACTAGGTAAAGTGAAATTTATCAGGTTCTCAAAAGTTATTTTTTCTTGTTAAGAATCTCATCTGTGAAATATGTCTGCTATTTTAAAAAACACACAAGTCATTTTTTTTAAAGCATACACACACACACACATATATATATAATTTCATCGATTCATACTAACAACAAATCTTAAAAGTAGTAATATATATCTATAGTGAACAAAACCACTATTTGGTTTTAAAATATCAAGAAATGTAATATAATATCTCAATGAAAAATGTATGAAAAGTTTTAAAAGAAAAAAGAAAAGTACACACATTGAGGAAACATGGTAATCATAAATGGTTACCTTTAATCAGTGATCTCAGTTTGGCAGTTTTTTGTCCTGTTGAATCAACAAAGGGGAAATACACTGTTACTTGGTCCTTATCGTTAGTTATTCTGTTAGTAAAAACTCTAACAAAAAATTTATACAGAATAATTGAAGAGACATTGCACCAAACCAAAAAGTTGGCATCCTTTCTTTTCCAAAAGCCAATAAAATAAATTAGTATAGCATCTCTTTGATGTTAAATGATATTCAAGTACATCAACTCAAGCATCATTGAATAAAATAAATCTACAAGCACTAAAATATATATATATATATATATATATATATATATATATATATATATATATATATGTATGTGTGTGTATGTATGTATAAATGTGTCTTATAATTCACAAGGCATTTTTCTATTTAATTGATAAAATTGAAGAGGAGTTATTCAGTTTTTTAGATTATTAATTATAGCATAGATTATTAGTATGTAAGAAAGTTTTTGTAAAATAATTCATGCCAACATGATCCATGTAACATTTTCAACCTGAAAATCTATCCTGAATGTGGCTGATTTAATTCTGAATAAATATGAAAAACGCCAGGTTATGATTTTTGAACAAACAAAGCAAAAATAATTACTTGTAGGTAAACAATTATTGATCAAATAATTAATATTTAGTAAAGTGGGCTCATTTCTGGCCATTTTAACTAATTTTTTAAAAATATGAATTCAGTTTTGTGGTCAAGTGACAATAGGAAAATTATAAGTTGAACTAACTGGAAATATTTTGAAAAATTCCTAAATTTCTTAATATGAAATCTTTTATAAAATTAAAAAAGCAGTAGTCCGTAGTCCTCCCCTACCTGTGGAGGATATGTTCCAGAACAGCTGTCTGAAACTATAGATTGTATATATATATATATATATATATATATATATATATGATAAATTTTAATTTATAAATTAGGTATAAGAAAAATGAAATAGAACAATTATAATATACTGTAATAAAAGTTGTGTGATGTATTTGTTCTAATTGTAGATGTTAATAACTATAGTATGGGATTTATTTCCTTCTGTATTAAATCAATATTATCTTTTCACTTAAATTGAATCATTTTATACCTCCTATTTGGCATATTCAAATCATACTCTTGCACCTTGGATGTATTAATAAGTAAAACCTATGATTTCTTTATTAGGTTTGTTTTTCCTAAGAATTGTTTATTACTGCTTTAATTTTAAAATATTTTCAAATTCTAAATTGAAGCATAAAGTGAAAAATTACTGATGAAAATATTAGATAAAGTACAGTTAGGACAACTGAAAAAGTAGTCAGAAATAATTAGTGATTTATTGGAGGCAAGTGACTGAGTTACACACATTTCCAAAAATCAGTTCAGTGAATTTTTACCATTTAGAGGTTGTAAAGAGACTCTTCATATAAGACCCAATAGCATTCAAATATGTGCACATGTATAGAAACAAATGAAAAGAAATTCACACAGCTCTGTTTAAATACACAAAGACATACAAATATGCATTTATATCAATAAAAGAACAGATGCAAATAAATACAAACATACACAAATGAAGAGAGAAATATACACATGAATAATTACAAGTGAATGAAAATAGACACTCCAGCAAGTGGTCCATCCATCTGGTCATAGTGATTTAATACAGCCACAAGATTAAGATATTGAAAAGACAGATAAATCAGTTCCACTTCAGCTAAGTCCCTGAGGAGTTAATCCATTAAGTTTATCCAAATGGAATTTCACAGTATCTTACACCTGAATAACTTGTTGCACACATCATTCATGGTAGTCTTACAGAAGGAAGTCATATTTTGACACATGTAAAACTATAATGTTCTATAATTCTTAACTGTCACTGCAGACATGATATATAGGCTAATAACTAATATGGCATTTTTCTTTTTACTTAGCAAAAGGAAATAAAATAGGGGAAAGTAAGAAATCTTATTAACTAAATCAACTTGTGCTTCATATTTTTTATTTTTTTAGAAAATATTGATTTTTTTTTGTCATCTAGTAAAAAAGCAATCCCAAAATGACTACAGTATAATATTCATGCATTTATGTGAACAAAAAATGCCTTTAATTTTGGCATTTGTCAAATATTGAGTCATTTAGAGACGCTTTAATTCGAGAAAAAAAAAAAAAATTATATATATATATATATATATATATATATATATACGCACACACACGCACTTACAAAAAGTGGTCTTGCTAATTTTACAAATACTGGAATGTTTTAATAGAAATGAGCAAGGACATGCCACTGAGCCTAGATTTCAACAACAGTTACATGTAAGAAGCTTGTACAGATTCCAACAGTCACTCAACTGACTAAGATTTAAGTAGTGTGATAGAGAGTGCAGCATTGTTGTTGAGAATGGCAAACAGCTATATATTAATAATATGCAGGAATAACAATAACAAGGTAAAGAAAACAAAATAATTAACTATCCCTATTGTCATTAACAATCAGTATTGTAATTAAGTGAGAATGTTGACAGTAAAACTACAATATAAACAATTGTCTTGTCAGTTTTTGCAAAACTCAGTTGGCAAAAAGTCAAGCCTTCAAGAAGCACATACTATCAAAACTAACATTATCTATTCAAAATCGTAAAAAAAAAAAAAAAAAATTAAAATAAAATAGTTCTACAAGGAAAATATAAATGACAGCCAAATATATTTTCATTATAGATTGTGTTACATGGTTATTTAAATACAAGCAATTGCAATATCTTTGTAGATGATCCAAGTTTGTGTACATTATATGAAAGTGATCAAGGTAGATAGTCTGGTTAGAATTGGTATACACAAAAAAATTCAGTTTTCACTTAAGAGTGAAATAGTGTTAGAAAAATCATTTTAAAATATCTACCAATTTGTATAGTCAGAGTGATTTACAAAATAGAACAACCAGATGTGAAACTTATGATTAATTTTAAACAATTTTAGGAAATTTAAATAAGACTAAAGGATTTCTAAAAGCATCATGAATGGAACAGAAATCGTAAACATATTCATAGGGGAATATCAACACAGAAATACCTCCATGGTAATCGTTTGAATGAGCTCTTTGCTATGGTACCTAGTTTCCGAATCTAAGTGCAACACTAGATTGGCATAGAGATAATCAATTTACACTTGAGCTGGCTAGCTGTAGATGTAAATTCTATGCTAACAGTCTCTTCACTCCTCTTGCTTGTGAAACTCTTTCAGCTCCATGCTTTCCAGTCAACTTTAATCTGCAAAAATTTAAATGCAATGTCAATCACTATCTACTGTCCACCTGATTACTCTTTTCTTTCTGCTTATCATTAATGTTTCTGTACCTAATTCTTCTACACCCTGTGATCCCCTTGTTTTAGTGGCATTACTGCCTCGCTTAGGACAATTCTGATTAGAGAAAAAAAAAAAAAAAAAACATAAGAATCTATTTTACTTACCAGACCAAATATGCTTAAGCAAAATATCTAGAAACATCCTTCAGTCATTTTTCTTAATCCTTATATTTTGTAGACTATATAATCTTCATTGTTTTTAATACAATGATTCAGCTGATATATTCTTTGGCCTTCCTCAGGTGTATATTGCATCTGTTGGTCTTTATAAATCAGTTTTATTTTTGCTATTTTTCTTACTGAGAACAATCTAATAGTCACAGGATTGAAGAGAATGTAAATTTAAGACAGTTTCAGAAAAAAAAACTGTTGCCTATATTAGGAATAAACTCAGAAGGGAACACAACACTATAGAGCATTAACTGACTTGTATATACAAGAAACTCACAAAACATCCACCTCCCCAAAAATGTGTAATCAGTAGGCAAAAAAAAAAAAAAAAAAAAAAAAAAAGGATATGTTTATACCTAGAGAAAAAATGTCACAGAAAAGGTTTGCAGTTGAATTATCAGTCAAAATATACTACACAACCTCCTCACAAATGTCAAGTCTCTATAGGAGAAAGAAAAAAAATATGACCAAGGCCTCTAACATCAGATACAATTATAGTATAGAGAAACCAGCTACCCTTAAAATATCAGGCTTTAAGAATAAATGTCAGAAAGTTATTAATTGAAATAAGATATGACAGATGCCTATACAAAAAAAAAAAAAAAAAAAAAAAAAAAATATATATATATATATATATATATATATATATATATATATATATATATATATATATATATATATAGGAATGATATTTAAATTTATTCTAAGATAATTGATGACCCTTAAACCAAAGATGAAATTTCTATGATATAATAAACAAGAATGACCATATCAGCCAATTAGTGAAACCATACCTGATACATTGATAAAAAAAAAAAAAAAACTTGTTTTCTACTAATATTACTTTAATGTAAGACCATGACAACTCAGGTTTGTACCTACTAGAAGAGTGTGATGTTCTACACTAGATGAAGACTGAAAGACTGCCAGAAAATCTTAATATAAATCAAATTAAAATATTTACTACTCACATTTTATCCCTTTATATTGCAGTGGCTTAGTTTTCCTTAACTTAAATCATGCACACAAAATCTCTATTCTGACTCATTCTATAGCTAACATATAGTACTGACTAATTTTATTTTTTAGCTTCAGTTCAAAGCTGATTATAGATTCAAGAAAGAGTTTTGAGGAAAGCTCTTTTCATTCATTAATGTGCAAGTTTTCAGTTCATTCCTAACCCCTTTTTTCAAAGTTAATAAGACAATACTAAATATGATATTCTTAATATAAAACAATCACCAGATGGTGGCCAAAAAGAGTTTGCAATTTGAAGATTCTGACGTGTGACATTACTTTTATGTGGACACAATGAGTGGGAACTGGAAAGTTCTTAGTCCAATCAAGAAAGGATTCCAATAATAAGTTTGGGGTTTGGTCATTTGCTCAAATTTTGTGAAATGGGTTGTGCCAAGAACTTTTCAGCACCCCATAATACCATTTTTTTTTCTCTCTAAAGAAAAGAAAGAAAAAAAATAAATTAATAAAACCATTTGTATTTGTGCATATCCCAATTATCACCGAAATTTTTAAAAGAGTTCAGAAAAAATATAGCAGTCAAACATTAAATATATTTATAATTTGATCTTTATAAATTAACTAGCAAACCATTTCACAACAGAAACTAAGATTATTTGGAATTCTCTTAGCAGGGTGGAAAATGTGCTCTTCAGTAGATGTATAAATATCCAAAGAGAGAACAATTATATTAGGAAAAGAAAAAGGTGCTATAGAGCTGGAATAACAATATAGGAGAGCTCTCCCATGAGAAAAAAAAAGAAGCCTACAATACATAAAAACATGGAATTAAAATCCAAAGTTAGGTTAACAGTGGCTGTTGGAAGAACAAAACAGTAGGATCAGACAAGATTGTAAGAGATGCTTTGAACATGAAATGATTTAGAGATCGATAAAGTTACATTACTAAAATGATAAATGAAATATATAACACTGGTGAAATACTGGAGAATCCGAGTAGATCAATTTTCATAATGCTGCTAAAGAAACAAGTTACAAATGAATAGACTCCATCAAACTCAGCTGGATAAGCCATATAAGCCAACAGATAGAAAAAGAAATGCAATTTCCATAATCAGAATGCTATCAGAGTGAACAACATGAATGCAGAAAGGCCATTACCTATATTCTATAGATAATACAAATGGATTCAATAAAGTACAACACTAACAATACCTTGAAATGTTAGAAAAGTTTTATCTACACAGAATAAATGTTCAAATAATCTCTAACTCGTAGTGAGAACAAACAGCTTGCGTTCAAATAGGAAAAAAAAAAAAAAAAAAAAAAAAAAAAAAAAAAAAGAGTACAATTAAAATGTGTTCTCACCAGATTTATTTAACCTGTATAGCAAGATGATTCTTTAAAAAAAAAAAAAAAAAAAAATGATGATTCTCAAGATTTATTATTGACAGAAGTAATCTTAATGGTATATTCTATGCAAGCAGCAGTGTCGATGGTAGGTTCAGAAAGAAAACTGCAAATCTATTAGACAAGATATTCAAAGAAAGCAAGAAGAAAAGACTAGCCATTAACTATAACAAGATGGACCATATGATTATCAGTCATCAAGATGTTAAATTTCTGCACAAGTTTTTTTTTTTTTCTTACTACACATTAAAGATGTTAAAAATGTGATTTTTTTTTATGAATGCTTAAAGTACTATGAACAAAGTATGGGAGAAACAAAGGAGTTTTAAAGTGAATAGAAACTAAAATAAACAGTTAATCAGAAAGCTAAAAATCTTTAGACACAATGAAGAAAGAGGGGCATAAAGAATTTAACACTCACAAGGCACATGAAAAGCAAGAGAAGGAGGAGGAAAACATTAACTAACCTACTTAACAATTTGGGATAAATGGATGACAGAAAAAGTACCACAAAGACAATGACAGGGTGGGTTAAAGAAGCAAAATAACAGGAAGTTGTGGAAAGCCATATTCAATCACATTCTGAAGTAATGTGGAATATAGTGAGAAAGAATGAACATAAAAATAGGACTAAAAACAGTTAATTTACCCTTCAAATAAAAATAATGTGAAATCATGATTGGACAATAAATTCAACATTTGATAGAAGCAGCATAATACACTCAAAAATTGTAATATCCAAATGTAAAGTTTTCATCTTATTAATGCAATATTCCATAATAAACATTGTGGTGCTTGAATTTTCTACTTCATTTTTGTCATGTAACATCACAGTCAATATTACCAACTTGAGATACAGTTATGATGGGATACTAAAAAGTTCTTGGCACAGTCCAAAAAAAAAAAAAAAAAAAAATCAGTATTCAGAGATTTGGTTATTGAAAAGTGGGTCAGACTGAGAACTTTTCAGGAAACCCTTGTAATTCTTAATTTCTGATTTTTCTTTTTTTTTGTAGTTTAAATGCTTTCAGACATTTCTATTTTGGTACTGATTGGCTACCCTGCCATCACCATTTAATGTACTCCATTCCTCATTAAAAATTTCAACATTTTTGCATGGTTATATTCATATACTTAAAAACTTTTTTATATAGTAGTAGTGAGGGAAAAAACCCTACTCAGTTTGTTTTTACTTCACAAAAAATCTTAAGTTATTTTAAAAACAAAATGTTTTGTTCCATATTAACATGTTCAGTCCTTCTGATATAGCAGAATATAAATGCTGTATTTATCATTTTTTTTGTATTTTTCATAACCTTTAATAATATGCCTTAAAATGAGTATTCCTGTCAGCTGCTTTCAGTAGGATACATATTAAAACCTCATGTTTTTCTTTTTACCCCACTATTTAACTCATACCATTTTTGTGAACATAAATATTCCCAATACTGCACTTACTGAAATGAGAAAATTAACAGCCCAAATCAACATCCTCAGCATATGTTACATAATAAACAAGTCTGTTAAGAGGATAATTAATGCAGATAATTGTGTCAAACCTATTATTTAGAAAGCGTTCCCCTCCCTCCATCCAATGAGCACAGACTAGAGCATCACATATACAAATGCAAATAAAAACAGCTAAGAAATTAAAACTAATTAACATTGATGTATGCCTGACAGCCACTACAGTGAATATTATTATTCTAGTAACAAATCAATACATCCAACACAAGTATATGTGTGTGCAGAATCTAATTTCTATAGAGATATCATAAAATTATTTTTTTTGTACTTTCTGTATATTAATGAATAATATTTTCATGGTTGCTTATTTATTCTAAATAATGAAGTAACTTACTAATTACAGATTTGCTAAAAAATGAGCATATGATGAAAAAAATACCCCAAACTTAAAAACAAAATTTTATCATCAAAATTATTGTTATTATTAAGAGGAAAGATCAAAGGATTTTTTGATTAAATTATTTTTTTAACCCCTTTTAGAATCATCAAAACTTTGGTTAATCTTTTCGAGTCAGTTGGCAACTATAAATAAGCATAGGAAATTTGAGTGTTTTTTTTCAGTGAAAAACATTTGTAAATACCTACAAAAATCAAATAATTTTTGCATTTTAATGAAACTTTCATGACTTCTCCACAAATGAATTAAAATTTTACAAGCTTTTTTTTTTTTTTTAAACATTCGACATCACACTTATGAAATTGGCAAATTCACTTTTGTATGGCTTAATGTTTATATTAGTTATAAGTAGAAGTATTTGGAGAATTTAAATCACTTTCCCCCCTCCTAAAACAGGAGCCCCAGTTATATATTAGGTACATGTTTCATTAAATAATATAGACAAGTGTTTATTTATTTTATGTAAATTCTTTTCATATTGCCTGATAAGCTTAATAACATTATCATTAAGCGAAGAAAGAAAATCACAATATTGATACATATTTTTTAATCCTATCTAATCTTTCAGCTTACATAAGCCATTATCAAAGATGACAATTACATTACAATATATTAAGCAATACGCCGACAAGACCATGATGATAGTCTGTTTCTGTTTACATGGAAGATTTCCAAGCATCGGCAAACTTGTTTAATGATAATGTTATTAAGCTTATCAGATGATATGAAAAGAATTTACATAAAATAAATAGATAACACTTGTCTATATTATTTAATGAAACATGTATCAATGAAGAAATGCTGCCTAAATACACACACACACACATATATATATATATAAATAAATGCATACATACATATGGCGATAGTAAGCAAAAAAATAAATAAATAAAAGTTTTTGTTGGGTTAGGGGAGTTAAAAACTTAAGTACTATGTGTGTATATAGTATATTTAGGTAACAATCCTCCATTTAAATGTTCTATTAAATAGAATGGACAGGAAATATCAAGCCTCTTAGTGAATTTCTCCTGGCATCAAATAAATTGTTTGGGCTATTAATAACAAAAAACTAAAGTGGTTTTCTCATGACTTTTTTTACCTTCTTTCTTTGAAAACAACCAACAAATGGTCAAAAGTACTTGGGATACAATTTTGCCAAATTCCTTTACAGGCTTTGACCTGATATCAAATTACTTATTCAACACCAGGAAAAAACTCATCAAAATGATTAATAGACATTCTCATCTGTCAATGAGGGAGACAGTAAATGCTCAGCTGAAATTAATTTCAATTAACCTGTACTAATTACCTTTATCACAAGAAATATTAGACAGTAAAGAAAAATCTAATGAACAAATAAATGTATATGAAACTAATTAGTAACTCCAATAATATTGACTAATCCATGAAAATTAATCAAAGTCAAATGGATGTTTTATTTAAATAACAAAAGAACATACAAGCTTTAAAAATATTAATTGCAATAAAATCTGATGGAATTCAAGAATAAAGAGTAAGGTGGGAGGAATAAAAAAAAGAATTAAAAAAAAAAAAAAAAAAAATAGCTGCTTTGCTTATAGCATAGATAAAATCTAACAAAAATAAAAGCAGGATTGCCTGCAAATAACTTTGTAGCAAGGGCAGGTTTTGTGCATTTGTAATATAACATCTGCAAAAAAAAAAGAAAAAAAAAAAAAAAGAAATCTTTAGCATACATTTTTTAATCTTTACTTTTAATTCTACAAAAACCTCATGCCATGAAACATTTTAATAAATAAAAATATATAGGTAACAGATAAATATCTAAAAATCATTGCATCATTTGTCAGCCTGCAATATAAGTAAGAAAAGCATACAGAGACTGACTATGCTGCAACAACTCCACCCTGATTGCTGGAACTTAACTGTAGACATCAGTGTACTTTTAATAAATAAAAAAAAAAAATGCTGACTGTAAGAAGCTTAGAGATCTGTTCCATTTTTCATGAAGACATACTTCAAGGTCCCAACTGACTTGTGACTTGTAATGACAGACTTGATTGTACATAAGAAGTCATTAAATTGACATTAAAATATTTCATTAAAAAATACATGCAAAAAAGAATTTAAACAATATTCTATTTTTATTCGCAATATTTTCTTAAACCCCTTAAAAAGCAAGAGGCAGAACTTAAATCAGAAATTTAATTTTTTTTTTTTTTGAAAAACATTTTGATAATGACGGATTGCAGAGATTTAAATTTGTCTTATTTTTATCAAAAGTTGCTAAACATTTTAAGAAATGCAAAAATTACGATACACCTCAGGATATATGGATATACAGTAAGTCCCCAGGTTATGACAGACCCAACCTACAACAATTTGTGATTAGGACACAATCTCTATTAATTTTGTTTAGACTTATGCCATTTGTCTTTTATATATGGTGGTGTGGATCACCCTGATTGCACACCATACTGGATTGTTGTGAATTTGCTCTCTTATTTGTGTTGTGTTTGTGGAAACTTATTGCCCTCCATTATAGCTCACAAGTGTAGTGTAACCCTTTCTGATGGCGGTGCTTCAAAGAAAAGGAAAGTCATCACTATGGAAGTGAAATTAGACATTGTTAAACACTCTGAAAAGGGAGAAACAGTGATGATCATTGCCCAGTTGCTTGGCTTAAGTCATTCAACTGTCACTTAAAACGTGTGTGTGTGTGTGTATTTATTCAGTTTCCCCTGTAAGAGATAATATAAACTGTTGAATTTCTGATAAAAAAATTTTTCTTCCCCAGATTTGCAACTGCTTTCAAGTACAAGAGAACCAAGATCTTACACTTTGTCATTTCATCTACCGTAAGCCAATTATATCAATGGCAACAAATATACAATCAGCTTAAAACTATTTCATTTATCATATTTATGCCTTACAACTATTTTTTTAGAATTATGTTAAATGTCCTAGATTATTACTTTACTATTGCATTAGCATAGGCGAGTGATGCAAGTGCTTATTTACAGAAAAATCGCAGGTACGTTCTGACTTGCATGGAAAATCATGTCATGACATACTGTAGGAACAAAAAACTGTTGTAAGTCAAGGACCCCCTGTAACTGGTTATTTGGAATTGGCAATTTAAATATAATTTCTTAAATCCTAGCAAATTTATGAAAAAATATTTAATTAAAAAGACACATTGTTATGTAGTATATTAAATAATTTAAAATAATTTGCTGAATCAAAATACAAACCTGCTGATTTTTTTTTTTTTTTACTATGCATAACAAAATAAAACTTTCCAAGAAATTTTTTCTTGATCATTGATGAAAAAGATCAATTTTTAATTGTAATAAAAAAAACAAAAAAAAAAACACATGAATTTTGATAAAACAAAACAATGGATTATAGGGTAACTTATTCATTATTTTAGATAGAAAACAGACAATATTACATAGAGAAAGAGTGTTGACATAAGAACATTATTTTAGAATAGAGAATAAAAACAAAATTGAGTATATAGGTTAAGTGCTATATAAGATTTCTAAAACACAGGTATACAAAAGAAAAAATATATAAAAGCTAAAATTAGCCTTTTGGAATCTTAGCAGTTATCAAACTTCAAGGTATAGCACTATATAAAATCTGTAGACATTCAGGATTATAGAGGAAGAGTGAATATTATCTTAGTTCTGATATATTAAAGCAGAGAATAGTGAAACTTGAATCAGCACACAAAAATGACCCTTCCCATCATTTGTTCTTCCTCCCTCACAAAGGTATTGGGCGGAGTTTGTTGAGAACTATCTCAGTTACTATACACATTTACTCAACTATTTTGTAGATAGATGAATGGAACTAGTTGACTCAGCAAGCAACAGCCAGATCATTGAGAAAAGGATGCAAACCAGAAAAGGAAATAAAAGATTTTGTTATTAAGGAAAAAAGAATTTAAAAAATTCAGTTTAAACAAATATTTCAGTAAGAGCCACTTTTTTTTTTTTTTTTTACAGCTTTTTAACTTAGTTTTGCTTGTCTGGCATAAGGCAAGCAGTTTAACTTGCCAAATATTTTCACCAATAATTGAGCACTGAACATTATACAAAGATTCAGGAAAAAATCAAATCCTAAATTATATACAAGAAAAACATTTTAAACAGTAAAAAGAATCTTTAGCTACATAAAAGATGATACAGGAGAAAATTAGAAATCTTTAAGAGTTCTAATTAAAAAAAAAAAAAATCTTAAAGAGTAGTAATAAAATTCGCTTTTAAAATAAATTTAAACTCATTGAAAAAAAAAATCTGTTGCAACATGATGCACCCTGGCATTGAGATTTTTCTACTTCAAGGCCTCTCAAGTGTTCTTTTAGAGCCACACAAAATTCAATTCAATCTAGATTTGTTGAAGGCCTTACATTGACTAATATTCCATACAGTATTTGTCACTGTTTAAGGTTTTGCATTTCACTACAAGCAACCTAAGTGAGAATGCATGCAACATTGAAACTCAAATGTGATCTGTTTAAAGAAGAACATTAATAAAAACTACTTTCTTTCACAACCCAATTAACAAGTTTTGCATGAATGAAAGAGGTTGCTTAAAAGTTAGCCAATTTAAGAGTCAAGTCACAAAACTTGAAAGTGTTAAATATTAGTTAAAAATCCTATTCAAATCTAATAATTAAGATCATTTTCTCAACTCCAAAATAGAAATGCAAGTGTACTTTTTAACCTCAACTCTAATTTCTATGCAGATAGCCTAAAATGACCTATCTTGCTGCCTTAGTTTAATAAAAAGGGACATTTGAAATCATCTTTTAAAAGAATTTTTGTTTTATAATCTAAAATTATTTTTTCTATGATTAAACTAAGAAAATATTAACATTAAAAACATATGGTAAGCAAATTTTGGTAAACATTAAGTCAGTATTTTTATCATTTTCAGTTCAGAGAAAATCTTATATGTATGAATAACAAATAGAATGAAAGCATGATGAGGATCAAATTTTATAGGAAACCAAAATATAGATGATAATACATTAAGGATTGATTAAGTCATAAAGAGTAAGTATATATATTACAAAAAACAAGAAAAAAAACCCTATGTTTTAAATTAAAAGAAACAAAATAACATTGCAAACTCTTAATGGAGCAGGATTAGGAATGTTCCATTTTTTCCTATGGTTTTTTAATACAAAGGATAAATAAGAGAATAGAGCAAGGAAAAAATAGGTTAATAGAAAACATCATATGCATCATCTGTGGGATGAGCTGTTGGCCCAACTTAAGATGTGAGGAGGAAAGAGATTTGACAGAATAAAAAGAGATGCAAACTGATAAAAGTAAAAGTAAAACCCAAATACAAAACTAAAATAATGGTTTGTATTTACAAAATAATTAAACATGGTACTGTATCAGGTCAAAATAAATAAGCTTATTACTAAAGTACATAAAGCAGTTGTTAAGTTACCCATATATTCAAAGTTAGTTAATATGTAATATAAAATCCACAAGTAAGCTAAAGTAACTTTCAAATAATAATAATCTGCTATTTATATACAAACAAATTGCTGGAAAGTTCTTAGTCTGATCAAGAAGACACTGAAAATAGGAGAAAAAGCAAGTATTTGGTCATTTGTTTAGAATTCAAAAAAGTTGGTCAGGCCAAGAACTTAATACCAACTACAGGCCAAACTACATAAAATTTTTGAATTACATATATAGCAGCATAAATTATGTATGTGGATGGTTGAAAATGATCATGATTACATTTCAATACTCATTTTGTGACAACTGCATAACCTCTAAAGTTCTCATTAGTAATTTTCATTAACAGCTATCTATACAATTATAATTAAATTTGTAAATTTTTTTTTAAACTAATTTGAAGAAAAAAAAAAAAAAAATCCAGATCTGCATATTGCCTAATGCTAATAAAAAAGCAATTTTTATAAAAAAATTTTTAAATTTTGTCTGTTCAGACAAGGTGGTTTGCAAAAGTATTCATACTTCTTGCAAAATTAATTTGAAAATAGTACTAAACAAGTGACTTACCATAGTTTTTAAAATAGAAATTAGACATTATCTTAACTTAATGTTACTAAACTATGTTACTATAAACAAAGAGCCAAAATTGGTAAACCTATATATAAATAATGATGCCTCTTGTAAGAGTAAAAAGAATTCTGGCTCACAGCATTGTTACACTAAAAGCCATAACGTCATATTAAAACTGACAGTTATCCATACAGGTGTGACTTGTTTAGAGTGAAATTTACAATGAATTTTTCCCGGAGTGTGTAATATTCTCCTGCCTATAATCATACTGGTCAACAAGTTAAAAAGATTTATCAGAAAACCCAAGGAAAAAGTTATAATGAACCACAAAAATGGAGAAATTACTTGATCTATAGCCAGATTATTAACAGTATCAGAAAGTACTATGACATCTTTGGTCAAGAAGTGTAAGTGTTCAGTGCAAATTTCAGAAGAATAGGGTCTCCCTAATAAGGGGATAGCAAGAAACAAGTCTAAACTGCTCATGCAAGCCTTCCATCAAGCTTGAAAACCTGAAGTCCATTCATCATGCTGGTGTTACAGGGCACAAGTTTAGAATATCCTACATTTTGAACAAGGCACGCATTTAACTAAGTAGCAAAAAAGTCACTTTTGAAGAAAAACAAACTCAAAGCTTGTCTACGCTATGCTACTAAACATTTAAAAGACTCCACTTACATAGGAAAAAGTTATCTGATCAGATAAAACCAAAAATGGAACATTTTGGCCTGAATTCCAACAAGTATATCTGGCATAGACCCAACATAGATGATCTGACCCATATGATACCAACTGCAAAGCACAGAGGATTTAACAATGCTATTGGGCTGTTTCTCTTCCTCCAGCCCTGAGAAAATTGTCCACCTGCAAAGTATGATGGACAGTATCAAATACATAGAAATTTACTTACATCATTTATATTATTCAGACTGTTATCCTCATCTTCATATGGAACTAGAACAATCTACCCTGGTGGGCAAAATAAAGGGTTTGGTCTGAATAATGTAAGTAATCATAATACCTCATCTCAAAGATAGATATAGAAACTCGAAAGGAAAATCTCTTCAAGTCTTCAAGAAGTCTGAAGCTTGGGAAGAAGTTCACATTTTAGTATGGCATCAATCCCAAGCATACATATCAAGCAACTCAAGAATGGTTTTGGAAGAAGAAAAAGTTTTAGACTGGCCAAGTCAGAGTCTGGATATAAAGTCCATAAAAAAAAAAAAAAAAAAAAAAAAAAAAAATAATATAATATAAAAAAAACTCTGCCAGAGTTTGAAAATTGCAACTCACCAAAAGTCACTAGCAAACCAGACTCAGCTGGAATGGTACTACATAGAAGAGTGAACTATCCAGAGAACATTGCATAAAGCTTGCCAAAGACTATCCAAAGCAAGTCAAAGCTGTCAGTGTTGTAAAAGGAGCTGTTAAAATGTACTCACTGTACTGTATGAACAACATTTTATTTTTGTGAAATTCAACAGTAAACTCATATTCTAATGGTTTTCCAACTAAAAAAAAAAAAAAAAAAAAAAATTATATGCATTTTATCATGTTATTTAAAATAGTGAACTTTGACAATAAAAGTACATTTTTTTTATGTGGTGTAAATACTTTTCACAACCCACTGTATAATCTATTGAAGGAAAAAATTCATAGCCTCTCAATTCATCAAGATTTAAGTAAAAAATAAGTAAATATATATAAATTTGTATTTCAAAATAATTGATGACAAAAATAAGATATAATCAAATCCATCAGTTCATTTCAAATTCTTGATCTTTCAATAAGTTTAATGCAGTGAATAAGGTAAAAGAGAAAATATTTCTGCTAAAAAAAAGAAAAAAACTGTAGCAATATTTGGTATTTATAATTAACATTATAAATTGAAAATATCTATTTCATGGACTGAAGATTATCCAAAATCAAATGAAAGCTATTTCAATGGTCAATTAATATTAACATTTTAAGAAAGACAAAAAAAAAAAAAAAAACTTGTAAGATTACTTAGGATCTAAAAATGAAGCTCAATAAATCCAGTGCAGCAATATCCTTTGAATTATTTTTGGTTTCTTATTACTATAAGCATTATTTTTAATGGATACACATATTTGAGTTGCTACCCCCATTTTTTTTTTTTTTCTTAAAACAGTGAAATTAATCACAACCGGCCTAGATCGAGAAGTCCTACTAAAGAAAAATTGTGCTTCTGACAAACCTATTTAGAATATCCACTGAAGTACCAACAGTCATGAAGAGGTGCCTACTGTCATGTAGCAACTACAGTAGTGAGCATAAAGATCGGAACAATATTAAGAAAAAGTCTAAATATGAAAGAACATTTTATCAAGGAAAAATAATGTTATAAAGGTAAATTATATAATTCCAAAAGATAAAGTTCAAACTTATTATCATAAAGTTATAAGAATAATTATATAACATTAAAAAAAAAATAAATGATCAAAAACATCAGAACAATTAAATAAATACATAAAATTTAATAATTATTTTGCATTATTGAAAATTTTTTAGGGTAAGAATATAAAAGAGTATTTTACTAAATTACACAGACTCTTTACTGGCTCTTGTATTGTAAACATGGTGAAAAAATTTCTGACGTCATTGGAACTTAGAAAGCTGATAGTAAAGTTATGTAATGAAGATAAACCCTCGATTGGGGATATTTCAAAGACTGTGGGAAAATTTTCAATAATGCAAGATAATTATTAAATTTTATGGATTTATTTAATTGCTCTGATGTTTTTGATAATCTATTTTTTTTTTCGAATGTTATATAATTATTCTTATAACTTTATCAAAATAAGTTTGAGCTTTATATCTTGGAATTATATAATTTACTTTTATAACCTTATTTTTCCTTGATAAAATGTTCTTTGAAGCTTTAAAACAAAAAATTATTTCACATTTAGACTTTTTCTTAACATCGTTCTGATCTTTATTCTCACTACCGTATGTTGCATAGATCTTACAAGTGGCCAGAAGACCTCTGGAAAGAGGTTAAGCTATACCTTCTCAATAATTGTCCACAGCTATCTAAAATTAGTAGGTGCAGAATCTTGTGTACAAATAGACTTCTCATATAAATGCTCAATGAGGTTAATTTTGAGTGAACATTGTAGCCATACCATTCATTGGGAGTCTCCTGAATGTTCCTGAAACCAATTCAACCAACTTGGATCCAATAAGTTATCTAATGAAAATGTCAGGAGTTTTGGATAGTCTTGTTTAAAAGGTGATTTTTTTTCCAATTATGCATAAACTGGATGGGATAGCATGTCTTTGCAAAATCAAATGATTTTTTTTATGATTCCCTTGATTTGAATCAAATCTCCAGCCTTCTCATTTCTAAAACACCCTTACCACCATGCTTATCTGTTGGAACCACACATTCATTAGTCTTTCTCCTTAAAAAGACACTCCTCTTACCATCAAGAAGTTCAAATTTCTACTTGTCAGTCAACAACACATTTTTCCACTCTTTCAATGTCTAGTTCTTATGCTTTGTTGCCTATAACAGTCTTTTCAGCTTATTCACCTTCCATAACAGGGGGGGGGGGTTTTACTTGATGGCTATGTGCCCACCTGAACCCTGCTGATCTAAGCTAATTTTTCAGTTGAAAGCAACACTGGGACAAAGAAATTAAGTTCAGCTGTCAATTCTGGAGCAGTTTTTTTTTTTTTTTTGCTCTCTATAATCAAGTGTTTATCTTCATTAGCAGTTATCACTTTTGGTGCTTCAACCATCAACATTTGCACCAGTTTCTAACTGACTTTATAACCAATACTGCATCCCATGTCTAGAAATCTGTAACTGCTTGCCAATTTGTCTTTGAGTAAAATTTCAATTTGTGCCCTCACCTCAATGTTTACCTGCCTTGATTTTGCCATTTTGTGCGTATTAGTTCAAAATTAAAAAAAAAATAACAATATATTGTTGTAATGGCAGAATCTTTATTTCTTCAAACAGAGACAGCTACATATGTTTGGTTTAGAATATTAGCCAGTGATTAGGGTAACATGTAGAAGCTGTATTTACCTTGAAGATTTTGGTAATTGAGGTATTTTGGTGAAAAAATGTTTCTCATACAAAATATTCATAATTTACCAAAATGTATTGTGTACAGACAAATACAAATTTGAACTTTTTGGAAGTAAGAGAAACCCGGAGAAAGACTGAAAAATAAAAGCAAATACACTGTAGTTACTGAAATTTTATCTTCACACACTATATATATATATATATATATATATATATATATACACACACACACCATTACAGAACCACCAGCCACCTGAAGAGTGCCTTGTTGACAATTAGTAAACATCATCTAAAAGTGGTGTGCACCAAACCAACAAGAATCCTGATTCATCAATGCCAAGAGTGCAGGTGAGGTACTGTGTCTGGTGTTGTCATTTTAATAGGGACACCCAAGTGGCACTTCTGTTCCTCTACCTCATGGAAGTCGGGGAAAAAAATGCTTAACTGGAATGATGGGTATGTATTTGGTACAGCCTGCATTGAATGTGAATATGATTTGTTCCAATGTTGTCTGCTATCAGACAATTCCAATCAGATGTATTGAGTCATGATCATTAAGGACCCATGGTCAGCCATTGAGCAGTTTATCATGAGTAGTAATACCTTCTATCAGATATTCCAAGTATACACATCATACCTTAGATCAAGGAACATCAAACGTCCCATCCATCTGGCACCCACTACCATGCCCCAATTGAATTTTAGTAATTCAGGTTACCTTATTTGATATTCAGATTCACCCAAGGTCAACAATATATAGGTTTGGATATTTCTCAAAAACCAAGCTATGGTGGTGCCATACACCAGTACATTTACATTTCCACAATGTTTGTCAGTTGCAATAAAAATTGAAGAGGCATTATAATTTTTGTTTTATGAATAGAAAAAGGAAATCCTTAGTGGAAGATTTGTGACAGTTGTAAAGCATTATTTAAACTGTTGCACTGTTTAATATTAAAAAATACAAATGAAATTTTCAACAATTAGAAAAATTCAAGTCAAGAATTTAATTTTGAAAATAATTAAAGATTATCAAAAAGATTCTTTCATAGGTAAATAGAGTAGGTACCTCCACTTTTTCAACATAAATTTTTGATAACTAAGGTTCAAAATGAATTTTTAAAAATGAAAACACATTCTTGAAGATTTTATTTTAGCTTTAATTGAAATCTAAAAGGATTAAATTTATTATTTCCACTAAGTAAAATAATCTGCTGTATTTCAGATAGAAATTATATAGATTGGAATGTCAAATTTAATTTCGACTTAAAATTTTCTTAATTTTAAGAAATTTGTAAGCAAAACAAATTTATCGATTTAAAAATTTTTCCAACATATATATATATATAAAGTTCTTAAAAGTTTAAAGTTAAATTAATCTGTATTCAAATATTACTTATAGCATAAAAAAGTAATATACAACCATTTGTTAATGATTGGTCCTGTTTATCAGAGGTGATGATTAGACAATTGAGTGACAAAGCGATGACAGTTAATATGACTGACTAGAATTGACAAATTTACAAAATCTAAGTGAACACTTTATTTTTTTTTAACTACCAAGTAATTTTTAAAGAAGAAAATATTTTCCACAATTAACTAATAATTTATTGACTTATTTACCTTTCAAAGATGCTTTCTGCAAAAATAAAAAAAAATTCAAATACTATAAAATTTTCTTAAATTAATTTCTCTGTAAAGAAACAAAACTTAAATCATGCAACCTTTTCATAGTAATGTCATGTTTAGCCTTTCATAGATAAAAGAAGAACAAATTAAGTATAAAAAAAAAAAAAAAAATTTTAAAAATAGAATAGTGCAACTATGTTTAATTAATCTTTTCAATTTTGAATTGGTAAATTTTGTTTCCACTTAATTACTAGATCACATTCAGGAAATAGCCCAATACAGAATTTTTATATGATTTTGAACTACTACAAATTATTATAATTAAAATTAAACAAAAAAAAAAAAAAAAAAAAAAAAAAACTCTTGTAAAAATTAATTATTCATCAGAAAAAAAAATTTCTTCAGACAATAGTGCCCTTAATATAAGTTATTTACAAAAGTAATTAAAAGCTTTTCTA